>MQRK01248817.1:19571-37089 GCA_001938485.1 Girardia tigrina
GGCGGAAGGCCACTGACCCCGTAGGAGGCCTATCGGGGGGCCCTTAAGGACTTTAGTTTGGGTGGACCCTCTAAAGAGCCTTAGGCTCAATACCATTACAGAGATGGGAGGCCGACATCCGAGAGAGAAGCAATTGTCAAGAAGAAAGAGGCGATAATAGAATCACTTCCGCATTTTACTGTTTCAGGCACTACAACGTGGAGCTCCCTTAATCATTTAATCAGAAGCGAGATACAAATGCTGAATAGAAAAAGGAAAAGAACACCAATCAACCAGCGGTGGTTGGATGGGCACCTAGACGAGCTTAAGATTGTTGTGTTCCCCTTCAAAACAACATTTTCATTGGCTCTGAGCTCCCATCCGCTTTTAGAATTAAAGTGCAAACTCTGTCACGACATAATCAACCTCATACTATTGGGGAACAGACGCGCCTCCTTTGCTCACATCAACAAGTTGTGTGCGCATCGGAGCGCCTTCGGGTTCTTGACCAGTATCGTGGATGACCCAACTGGTAGCTCGGCTTCTTGAGGGGTTGATATTATTTCGAATTAAGATTTATATTTCAAATTGCATTACTGTTGAAAGGCAAAGAGAATCCCGAGACAACAAACGTCGAACTGCCCGCGTGCCCCTTGCATGTTACGAGCACCCTACGTCGTTGCCGACGGTCCTTTGTCTCAAATTATATTTCAGATTTACATATTTATATATTTATATATATATATATCTTTATGCAATATATTTGATATTCGTGCTCAGTCACATACATAATTAGTTATATTGGATTCGATGATACTTGCTTATCTTTATTTAGTGATACTTGTTGAGTAGCAGCGAGGATTTTACAATTCAACAATTTATTTATTATTGAAGTTGTTGTTCAAGAAAATCGTGAATAACGAACAATACTTCGAACGCCTCAATTATTTGTGGTCACGATTGTTTAAAATACTTAAATTTTATTCACATAAACGTTCAAAATTTAACGATGTTTATCTAATTACGAGCCGACAAGAAGATGATTGTGTTGAAACATAAATTAATTCTAATGTGACATTACTCGACGTTGTACTAAGCTTACTCAAATATTCGTGTCGTTAGTCGACAAAACAAACAATCAACAACAAAATTTTTATTTCAAACAGCGCACTTTCAATAACTCATGAAGATAAGAGTTATGCAAATCGTACGAGGCTCGTCTATATCAATAACTCTCACTCGTGATTCTCCACATTTCCTCATTTCAACTCTCAATCAAATAATACTTTTAAATTCGTAGACACTTCGGACAGGAATAGATCGCTCATATCTCATTTCTAAATCACTCTTGACGGTCCTAAAGAGGACCGATGCACGTTCGGTAGTGACTCTTTATAACATCTCACACTCCTCTTGTACTCATTATGATAATAACTCTCATTACACAACTTTATCTCATCTTTATTGAGTTCGATCATTTATTCGATTACCCTTTATTCCAAGAGACATGACTTTGTTTGGTTCAGCCATTTATTCGTATATCATTTAATTAAAATCATTTAAGCACTTTTAAAATACAATTCGATACCAACAAGGCAATCCAAGAATTAAATGAAAATTATAAAAGAA
Organism: Girardia tigrina; assembly: GCA_001938485.1. Classification (NCBI taxonomy): domain Eukaryota; kingdom Metazoa; phylum Platyhelminthes; order Tricladida; family Dugesiidae; genus Girardia; species Girardia tigrina. Next base: position 21,180 of record MQRK01248817.1, read on the forward strand.
GAGAATTAAGTATTACAGTTTAATAAAAGAAAATTATAAAGGATGAGAATTAATTATTACCGTTTGATAAAAGAAAACCATTAATACTTTTTAGTTCTTTACAAATTATACATTAAATGAGAATTTAATAAAAAATTTAATTAAACCCGTTAAATAAAAGTTGTTAATGAAAATAAACTTTGATTTCGAATTATTCTAATGAAATTATAAAATATTAACAAAATTAGTAAACCAATGATAAAATTGATAATTATGATATATACAATAATAAGGTTATAATCAAATTAATTTTCAAACAATTCTAACTACTTCCATAAGTCTGTTATATACATTATCTATAAGACCTGCATACGACTCAATTACACATCGGAGTCCAAGGACCACTCCTGCTGATCCCTTGGACACAGAAGTGTACTGTGTTTGCATTTCTTCCACCTGGACCGCTAACCTCTTTGTCCATGGCGGTTCGACTCGACCTCGACAATTTGATTTTCGGATTCAAGATATAAATATGATTGATACCAAGTCGGAACGTTGATATGATGTACGTGTAAAGAATTAATAAGATTATAACGCTCAAAATTTTTATTGAAGATAATTCAGATTATATGAATGGAATAAAACAAGATAATAACATAAAAAATTTAAAATCAAAGTCAATGAGAGTAACTGAAACGAGATTAATGATTAACCAAAAAAGAGAAATTCTTGATCGATATAAATAAATAAATTACAATAATAATTAACATAACAAGATTAAATCGAAATCAATAGACAAAATGAAATAATGACGAAATCAAATAACTCGATAAATGAAGAATACAATACCTCCGAATATAATAGTAACGTCAAACTTCAAAATCGTCAAGCAAATTAATCGCGAAAATTCGTAACGACTGGAGTAAAATTCATAAAATAGTATCTACCAAAATTGAACTGTGCAATTCAATTTCTCACCGGTCATGCTAACATGCAACACCAATGTAAGTTGTTCTTTTGATTCTTTTATATTTTACGCATTTTATTCAAAATAAATCTCTATCTTGAGACTTTTTGGAATTAGAGTGATCTTTCGTAACTGTTGAAAATGGTAGCTGGATATTTTGTGATCTTATTTCCTATGTTTTCAAGAAACCTCTCTGCAGTTTTTGTCCGCAGATATGCGCTCACCATTCAACTATATCGTTTTAACGATATCTCTTCTCTTAAAGTTTCTCAATCAGCCATTTGAAGCAGAAAACATTTCTATTTTAGGATTTGAGGTAATTCGAGGATTATCAAAGCACAATGTTTCAAATTTCCTCCGTTACAAGTTTATTAGCTTCCCTCAATCTTCATGAAATATCGAAGGCCTTTTTATCGATCTCTTTAAATACGTAAAGTTTGTTTTTATCCTCGTTCAAATTCTTTTTCTTTGTGCATTCAATATTCAAATAAAAAACTATTATATTTTTTTCTTTGATTCTCTGTTTGATTTTTGACGTGATTTTCTACCTCGTAGATAAGCTACGTTGGAAACCAAAAAATAAGCTGTGTATTAAAATTTTGGAAATATAATTCAGCAGTGGAAAAATTGTCGACCTGCTCGTTCAATTTCACTGCAGTCTAAGTTCTGTGGTTTAAATATATGATATAAAACAGTGGTGTCAAACTTAAAAGTTTACTTGGGCTAAATAAACAATGCTTAACTTTAGGTAGGCCACAAAAAATCAATGTTCATAGAAACAAATATTTTTCTTTTGAATAGTACATTGTAATAAATATATATAAAGTTAAATTATTTCTTACGTCCTGATACTTAACGTCTCTTCTCTATTTCGATAGAAATTTTATTGATCGAGAATACTTTCAAAATTGACCCAACGCAAGCGTTATTTATACAGTTTCGGACAGGAGATTTATTTCCATTCATAACAGAATATAATTGCTCGCACTAATAGGTAGGGCCCACGATTTAACGGGACAAGAAATGATAAATTCTGCGACACCGCGACATGTTGTGTCGTCCTGGAAACTTATACAAACAAATAATAATACAAGTAAAATTACTTTATATTTTTTTCTATTCTTATTCATCAGTCAATTACAATAAATATTCAAAGAAGTATATCAAAACATTTTATCTTTTGTTAAAAAAACTGCACCCAAGCTCACATGCTTTTTGTGATAGAGAATATCGCAAGGATGACAGACCAATTCATAATTTGAGAAAGAAAGTTCCATTTCAACAGAAGAGATTCGCAATGCAATGTAAACTTTAGCAAGTGCTGCTAAACAAAGCAGTCTGTCTTGTAACGCACTCCGAAATGTAGTAACATCAGTTTGAATTACTTCACGAAACGAAAATTTCTTAAGTTCTACGATTTAATCCGAATATTAATATTTTAATAATTTCTAGAACTGAACAAAAATATTAATGCATTTCTTTAATAAATTTATTTAAAAAATGCATAAATATTTTTTTTCAGCGCTGGTAGGCTAATTCCGCGGCGAGGCAAAAAATTCTGCGGGCCGCGGTAAATCGTGGGCCCTACTGATAACTTCTTCAAGCATGGAAATAATTTCTTTTTTCGTAATAAATTAAATTTATTAAAAAATATACAAATTATATTTTCGTTATGATTGATATGGAACCCTTGGAACAAAACTGAAGAATGGATTCGAATAAATGTAATTTGTACTCGAATTTCGTAGAGATATAAAGAAAGAGATGACAGAATAATTGTTTCAAATTACCGAATCATGAAAGCTAATAAAACTTTAATAGAATTTTTCGTTATTTATTTTTTTATTATTTTTAAAATAAATTACAATCAGATATTCTTCATTTTTTTCTATAAATTTAAGATAGGAGTAAAGATTAAAATATTTAATCTTTACTTCAGACGAAACGTGAATTATGTACAAAGGAACTTTAATTAAAAATTAAATCTTATAATTTTTTTAAAAAATATTATTTTTTTAACATAAATAAATAGAAATTTTATTAAAAATTAAATATTATTGAAATTTAATTATTATAAAAAATAGTTTAATAATATTTAACCTGAATTAATTACTTTTTATTTGCAAATTTATTTTCTAAATTGAATCAACAAACGAATCATATGAATCAAAAAGAGAAAATTTTATTAAAAATCTTTAATTACAAACGCAAAAATCTATAAAAAGTCGCCATCAAAAAAGTAAAAATATGTTATTTTCTGTGTCAGGATTATCCCTTTTTGGATTCTCTATGACTTGTTGATGAATACATTTTTAATAAAAGAAGACTGTTAGTTACGTTTATATCATTTTCAATATTTCATTTTGGAATTATAATTGTCAAAATTGTTTATTAGCACAAAATAATAGTTTTTATTTTAAACAAATTTTCAACTTTTTTTTAATGATCGATTCGCTAACATTTATCTTAACAATCAAATTCTGATTAAACTTTTCAAAACTGAAAATTAAAAATAATATCTAAAGCGATTAAAATTTATTCTACAATTATATTCATTATTATATTAAAAACAATTCTTTCAAAATATTGTAAATCTTTTCTATTTTAAAATTGATTTAATTTATTTTAAAATAATATTAATTTTAAAATTTTGGCAAACGTTTTATTCTACTATATTAAAAATTAATTATAGCTTGAATTTATTATTTTCAGAAATTATATACTGTAAAATATATATTATGCCAATTATATTATTAATCTCAAAATCAAAATTTAATTTAAAATATTTTATAAAAAATTTTAAAATTATGTTTACAAATTTTAATCATTTCTAAATTATTACAATTTAATCAGCGAAAAGAAAATTAACTAATTTCTTATTAAGAGAAAATATTTTTTTCTGGTTGAAATTGACGGGTGAAACGGATTGACTCTAAAGTATGAATTTTTGATGTTAAATTTATCATTTATTTATGTATATAATAAAATCGATCATTTTATACGACTTTAGATTATTAAATTATTTTATTAATATTTTTTAATTTTCTTTTACATTTTCTTCTATTGTACTTTTCTTTTAAAAGTTTAGTGTAAATTATTATGTTATTTTTTAAAAATTTATTTATTATTATTTAAATCTCAAGTAAAATGTTTTATATTATTATTATTATTATTATTATATTTTTACATAATTTTTTTATAAATTAGGATTTTCTATAAAATTTGGATATTAATATAGTTAAAAAGGAATTTGTAAAATATTTTTTTACTGATTCATAATAAAAAGAAAGGGTAATTTTCAAATATTTAATGTTTTATTTTTAGTATGAATTTTTTAGACTTTTTATTATATACTGATTAGTTTTGTAAACTGAATTTAATACATATTTTCTCTTAAAAAAAGAAAACTCCATTGTCGACTAATTCAAAAGAGTAAAGAATTCTTTGACGTATATGTCTTCCTTAAAAAAGTTAAACACATTTCCAGGGATAACAGAGCGTGTGTAGCGCGGCTGCAACACCATGGTGCGAGTGGGGGGTTCTCGGGTAGAGGGGAATAATTTAATTTTATCTTACACACTGAGGTCGTTTGAAAGAGAATCAAACACTGGAATCGCTCGTCCCTCAATGCGGCGAGAATCTCATTGATTCGTAGTATCATACATTCATCGTCACTGTCGCGAAACCGCACCAAACAATTGATGAATTCGTAAATTTTTGCGACGCATGACCGATCGGCTTCTCGAACATGAAATATCAACAGAAAAAAACTTATTTATTGTCGATCGATGAAACATGATTTTTTAAACATTCATTTTTTTCATAAAAGATAAACTCCGACAGTCAAATTTTAAAATCGAATTGCATGGAAAATCTTTATTTAATTCAGAAATAATTCGCAAACATATCATGGCGACTTTCATACAATATTTACATGAAAAATTTATTGCGCCGTTTTTTTTATTTGGTTCTATCAAATAAATCCAACTAATAAATAAACAAACCTTTTCAATCACAACTAAATAATATTTTTTTTCCTTTTCAAACGAAAATTAATCTTTTTAACTAAAAACATTTTTTTAAACTTTTTTACAGTCCATTTCATAAATAAAAATTTGAATTTCAAAAATAAAAGTTCAATTTTCATCAATAAAAGTTTTAATTTAATCAATAAAGTTTGATTGTTTTTTAAGTATTAAAAGTATTAAGTATTGTATAAAAATATTTACTAATTTTAGTAATATTACTTTATGACTGGTAAAAGACCACAAAGATAATCGAGGGTTGTTATTACTTCAAACATATTCAACCAAATAAAAAGACTTTACAAGGTGAAGTCAAAAAGAGAAATGCTAGAGATTACGTCGCTGAGTATGAATGCTCTTAATGCCGTCATTTGAAAGATTGAAACATGTGAAAATGATGATCCTACCTTTGAAGCACTTTACAAATGTGCGGGTAGGAGAAAGGAGAATTGTGATGCACTCCACACAGAAATTCGTTCCATATTTTGGAATGACAATTCATTGACTCAAGTTGGGTGTAGAGCATGCCTACATAACAATTCTATTTCCTTTTCCAAAATGAGTAGAGTAGTAAGAGAGGCCGGCCTTTCAAGGAAAAGGCTGAAAAAGAGTAAACATTGTTCTAACAAAAGATCATAAAGCTTTTTGGCTCAAGAATCTTGAGAATGAGATCCAGACAAATCTTGTTTTTAGATGAATCTGGTTTTAACCTACACACCTCTACCAATTATGGATATTCTTCTGTTGGACAGGATGCGGTTATCTTTTATCATCTATCAACCAAGATCACAGGGAAAAAATGTCTCTCTGTGCTCAATGATTTCGATGAACGGGATAGAACATTTTATTCTTGTTGATGGTGGATGCAATAGAGAAATTTTTATTGGATTTTTAGAAGAATGTTTTCGTAAAGGCATCTTCCAAAATAATCCAGTATTAGTTATGGACAATGTTCGTTTCCACTGTGGAGATGAAATCAAAAATTTACTGAATGTAAGATGTGTCCAGGTAATGATGCTACCTACTTATTCACCTGATCTAAATCCCACTGAGAATACATTTGCACGTATTAAATGTAGACTGGATCACATTAGACCCAGAGCTGAGACAAAAGAAGAATTAAAAAATAATATTAAAAATGTTATTCAGTCAATTGGATCATTTGATGAGTATTATCGTAGTTTCTGGCATCTTGTTAATTCAATCAATAAGAGATTAGAAGAATAAATGATTTCATTAAATATATGTTTTAATTGTTAATGTTATTTTGATTAAAATTAATGTTGCAGTAGCAGCGCAGTGGAAGCTTATATCATCTCCGCGGGTCATCAAGGAGAGGGGAATGGGTTCGATAATGATGTTCTCTAATTTATTATTATTATTGTTTTTATCTCTATTATCGTTACTGTTAATTTTATCCTTATTGCTATTATTTTTATTTTTATTATTTTTATTTTTGTTAATACTTTTACTATTATTTTTACTATTATTTTTACTGTTATTTTTATTATTATTTTTACATTTGCTGATATCTATTTTAGAATATATATATATATATATATATATACAGTGCGGTTCATAAGTAAGTTCGCACCCTAACAATTTCAATATATCTCTGATGCAGAACGTCAATATAATATTACAATTTTTTCTACCAATTACGGTGTTACCGTAATTGGTTTAAACAAACTCGAAACAAAACTTAATTATAAAGAATAAATATATATTTTTATATATATACATTTCCTCATATAAATATATATATATGTCATTTAAATTTTTTCTCATTTTTTTCTTAAATAAATTTAATGATAAAAAATAAAATTTTTCTTTAATAATATTTAATTTAAAAAACAAAAACCGAACAATTAGCAACTTTTATATATAGTTATATACTTAAAACAATCAAACTTTTATTTATGAAATTCAAACTTTTATTTATGAAATGGACTGTAAATTAAATTAATTCTTTCTTTTTTATACAAATTTCACAAATACACAATACTGAATAATTTTAGTGTTAAATGATAAATAATAAATCATTCGATCACATTGATAGTTACCATTATGGAAAACACAATCAATTAATTACAAATGAGTTGATACCCGATTCATCACAGCTTCGTTTGATTCAGAACTGTACACTTCGTTCTTCGATCTTTGGGTTTAAATTTCTGTTCACTTATTTATCGCAAACATCCAGAATCATTATGTTCCAAAAATATATGATGTGAATAATATTATATTTTACAGGTCTCCGATTGAGGTTTAGTGTTGTTGAGTCCTTTAGATTTTGCTGATCGTATCGTATTTATCTGTTACATATGTTCAGAGTCCTTCTCGAAATACTATCACAAATTCACACTCTAAATAGATGAGTATAATTTTCGAAGCAACGTACAAAAATATTCAAATTTATATTTATTTCATTGACTCATTTTTTTGGAAAACGTAAATGAAATCGTTAAATGAATGCAGTTAAATACTTCTTTGATTCAAAAAGTTTCATAATATGTTACAGTACTTAAAATTTTCCCACCCCTAAGACACAAATCATGACAAGTATATGTACCCTACCTCTATCTTGGGATATGAAGTTATTAATGGTTAATTAGCTTTTATTTCATCTTTATAAATATGATGATGAACTTTTTATAAAAATTTCTATCTATTGAAATATCAAAAAAGACATTTCCACGCGTTATATGTACTAGATCTTTTACTGTTTTAACTTTTGTTTTTCATGAACATGATCGTATAGTCTTTATTAAATATATGTAAAAACGTTCGACTTCGTAAAAAATCGTTCTACAATTCCACATTGAAAGATGTAATATATTTTATATAAATGTTGAAAGTTTTTATTAAAATATACACGGATATTCAACTTCTGTTCTAGCAATACATATACTACGAAGTATGAAAATTTTTTTCATACCAGCTGCTCCAAGGCCACCCTCAAAGTATTAGATTCGGAAATGCGATGCATTTATTTGTGATTTCGGATTGTTATATAAGAAGGCAAAAGATAAAAGGTTATTGATTTCCATAAATTAGATTCATTTTCTATTCATTTACGTGGTGTCTCAATAACTAGGGCTATCAGAGAAAGCTTGATCCGATTTAAACGAAATTTATTTTCCATAACAACCAAGTTATAAAAGTAATATTCATAAGATTTTTTTCAATAATTCATATTTTAGTATTTTACAAAGCTGATAATTGTTAAATGTTTTAGGAAAGTGTCCGATATCGAATTATCATTAGCTTCATCTTCATGAAAGGGAAAATCAAGGAAGGGATATTCATCGAGCTGAGTTTTATTTATGGTGAAATAAAGTCCGTCAACGACTACTGTCAAAGAATAGTTCAATCATTTTCAAGACGGTCGAACATCTGTTTTTGATGAAGATCCATCAAATAAGTCATGTTTAATTGTCGAAGCAATATCTGAGACACTCAAACGAATCAAGTAGAATTAATTATGAATAACTATCAGAGAACTAACTGTAATTTGTATTTCTTTTATGTATAATAGAAATTGAATGATGTGAAAGTCAAACTAAAAATTTTAAGATAAAAAAATAATAAAATACCTTACCTTGGATATTGTTTCGGGATCCATCGACTGCCATATCAGTCTCATAATCTTCCAAAAATTTCCAAGATTCGTTTCTTTTAAAGTAGTGGTAAATTAAGAGAATCGTCCTCGATTATAATCCAAATAAATCAGAGACAATTTTTTTGCTACTCATCTACTCGTTCAAAACACTGATTGTTATTTTCGTCTAAATTTTCAAATCCTGATTTGGTACCGTTCGATTATTATCTCTTCAATCATCTTCAGCGAGTTCTCAGAGAACAACATTTCGCTAATAAGGAAGATTGGAAGGATAAAATCTCAAATTTGTATGCCTCACAGACACCGGAGTTCTTTAAAAAGGTCGTCCAAGAAGTTTATTTTATGTTTATTTAAATGGAAATTTCTCGACAAAATCGTTTTATGGGAAATTTTATTCACTTGAACAACGATTCGTTTTATATGGTAGGCTCACTAATTTTTTGGTGCATCATGTATTTATTAAAATCAATGTATTCTTCTTAAGATCTTAATCTTAAAATACAAAATATTAGTTTGTCAAGGATGAAATTTCTTGGGATGATTAAAATAAATTCAAATAGTTATAATTTGACAATATCTAAACATTTTGTTGATCAATTTTTTTTGTTTGAATGCGACATATTTTGCATATTGAACACATCAATAAAAAGTTATTAAAATATTGATAACCTGTTTTAATAATCTGTATTTTAAAAAAAATGGAAAGACAGAAATTCGAATTATTTTGAAGTACGAATTTGTACGTGAAACCTTGGCATCAGAAACCATGCGAAATATCAATAGTGTCTACGGATAGAACGCTAATACGCAGCAGACAGTATCAAATTGGTTCAGGAAATTCGTGAAAGGTAATTTAAAACTAAATAATAAATCTCGTGTCATCCTGGAACTTAGGTAGACAATGACAAACTGAAGGTAGCAGTGGAGTAGGATCAATCAGAAAGTACTCTGATTTATTGCTAACGTTTGTTGTTTCAAAGCAAACAATATTGAATTACTTTGCTGAAATTGGTAAAGTTAAAAAATTGGATAAGTGGACTGGACATGGGTTGAATGAAAACTAGAAACAAAAGCGTTTGGATGCTTTCTCAATATAAATGTGATCACTTTTTAAATCGAATAGTCACTTGTGATGAAAAGTAAATCCATTTTGATAATTGCAAACGCTCATCAAGCTTGGTTGACACGAATGATTCACCAAAACACAGTCCAAAGTACAAAATTCATCAAAAGAAGCTGATGATGAGTGCTTGGTGGTCTATCGCAGATGTAATCCATTATGACTGTAAGGAACCTGATTTGTTGATTGCAGCAGAATTCTACTGCAATCAGTTGGAATATATGATGCGGAAACTCAAAGAAAAACAGCCACATTTGGTAAACCGGTCGACTCCCATCTTGCTCCACGACAATACAAAATTATATACTGCACTTAAGACCGTGACGAAACTACAGGAATTTTAGTTGGAACTTCTGCATTATCCTCCAGACTCACCAGACCTAATCCCAACTGACTACCATTTCTTCCTCAATTTTAAAAACTTTTTGATACGGAAAAAATTCAATTCCGAAGATACTATAAAAATGGCCTTCGATGAATTTAAGGATTCTCGCCCACCAAATTTTGACTCAAATGTCCTCAACAAGCTTCCGCTTTAATAGAAAAAGTGTGTCGATAATATGTGCGATTACTTTGATGAATGACATTAATATATTATTGGTAAATTATCAATAAACTGTAACTTTAGTTCTATAAATTTCATATTTGACGACCATAATATACATAATTTTAATTTATATAATTATAATAGTAATAATATATTATAATTTTAATCATATTTATTTGTAGTAGTAATAGTAATAATAATAGTTTGTATCAATTATTGAGACAAATAATAGAAAAATAATTTTTGGAATCATTCCGAAGGAAGAGTGTGTTGGGAAATTTAAATTTTCTAGAGCGTCGATTTGAGGAAATGGGAACAGGTGTGTCCTGCCATCCTCCTGTCCTACGTGTGATATTTTGATAGAGAGCGATGCTACGACGCGAACGATGCCATTTGAATATTTTTGTTATTAAATTTAATAGACTTTTATTAAATTATCATTTGAATAATTGAAATTTTAATTATTATTTTTTTATTATAGATTTGAGAAATAAATGGACTTTTGATGTTTAGCACTGGTTTAGGTTAGCTCTTTTTTTTTAATTTTTCGACAAAATTTTTTTTGATATAAAATCAATTAAAAATTTTGTTCAAATAATATTTACAAAAATAAATTATTTTTTATTGAAACAAAAATTTTATTTTAATTTTTTTAATGATATTTATTTTATTTTCACATTTATTAAATGAAATTATTTTCATATTAAAAAAAATTAATTTAAATTTTATTATTTTAGAAAAAAATAATAAAAATAAAAAAACGATTGAAAAGTAAAAAGAAAATTACCAATCATTATTAATTAAAAAAGATTTTTTTAATCATTATTTTTTTATTTATTTTAAAATTTTATTTAAGAATTATAATCATTAGCTATGGCATTTCAATCTCGGATGACATGTTTAATCTTATATGTAAAATAAATTAAAACCATTGGAAATCTTCATAAGATTTATCTTCAATGGTATCAGGAAAAGCTAATTACATCGTGTTACATCGATGGTTGAATGGTCGAATGGTTCGGCCTCTTATCTGTTATTGAAATCGTCGACTCTGACGACTTCCCTAAACTGTAATTAGCCGTTTTCAAATTCGTTTTACTTGAGTAATAAAAGTCAATGACTGGGCAATTTTTTGATGGCTGTCGTATTAAAACGAAATGACTTTAATCGCCCACTGAGAAGCTGGTGCAAACGAATCCATCCACCACTATGAGGAATTTTATTATCGATTCTTTAAATTAAATTTTCTGCCGTTGGAATCTAATTGAGTTAATGTGAAATTCGATAGGGTAACTTATATTATATCCCACTGAAAAGCCAACTATTTGTCCAACGAGCCAGACAACTCTCTTTTATTCCATCTGGTCAGTTAACTAAAAATTTAATGATTAACATTTATTGAAATGAATTTCTTTTTTTTCTGCTTTTTTTCTTGTAAAAATTATTCAATTTGTTTGATTAAAAAATTAAAAGTTAAATGAAAATAATTGCCGAAATTTAATTAATTTTTTTTCAAATATATATATATATATAAAATATTTAAACTTTTCATTAAGAATTAATTTTTATTTTAAAATTTAATTTAATTTTAATTTGACAATTTTTTAATGTTTTAAAAAGAAAATTTTATTGATTATTAAAATGCAATATTGAAAAAAAGCTACTGAACTTATTTCTAATTTTTGGACTTCGTGACCTTTAGGATGATAAGGAATGTTTCATTAAAAGGAAGTCGGAAAATTTTGGTAATGTGTGAGGAATGTTTGTAATGTTTGAATGTTGCGTGTTGATTTGGGATTGCGTCTCTCTCACAATTAACTGATTTATATTTTAATTATTTTAATCTGAAACTAATTTAACTTAAATTTACATATAATATTTAATTTTATTTTAATTTAATTTCATTGTAAAATTTTAAATAATTTGATAGACTTTGTATTAAATTTTAAAATAAATAAAGCAAAATAAAACAAATAATTTATATTTATTTTAATTTTAACCAATGAAATTCGTAGAATATATTTTGGAAGATTTGGCATTTTTCAAATTGGTTCAGACAATCGATTTAAAATTATTAATCTTGTTTAAGAATTCTGCGAATGAAAGCTCAATTGTCTTAAGGATGATTCGAATTGTGTGTCTAATAAAAATTATTAACAATGTATGATTTCTCATAACATGGCGATAACTCCAGGACTCGAATAAGAAATCTTCTTTCGAACAATATTGTTGAAGAAATGGTATTTATATCATAACAAAATCTTTTCCAAAATAATTTTTTAAATTATACATGAAATTTTTAAGAAAATATTTTTTTTGTAAATACTAGGTAGTCCCAAAAGTTCGTAAACACTTACAAAAATTGAGATTTTATTCACTAATTAATAACAAAAACAATTAAATTTATTCCTCAAAAAATGCCATCATTTTCCAAGTCTTTCTGACATCTATTTGCAAGCTTACGGATCTGGTCGAAGTACCATTCTGAATCAAAGAATTCTTGATAAGCTTTCACTTCATCAAATTAGTCGAATCGGCGGCTTTTCAGAAAGTGTTGAAATGAGCGGGAAAGGCCATAATCTGACGGAGTGCAGTTAGGACTGTATGCTGGATGTTGCAGAACCTCAATGCAATCCAGCTCTTCAAACTTGTCTTTGATTCTACTGGCGGTGTGTGGCTTGTGTATTTTTGTGTCATTTTTTGTAAACCATTTGCTGACAGAAAAGTTCGGCACTGATAGGACGACCATTCGGAATCAACTCAAAATGCAAGATCCAATCAAAAATCCACCAAATGCACAGCATAACTTTCTTTGCGAATTGTTCTAGTTTTGGAACCGATGGTATCTTTTGCCATTTCTGAATCCATCGCTTGTCTCTATTATGCTGGACCAGATATACCCATTTCTCGTCCGATGTCAGAATACGCTTCCAAAAATCGGTTGTCCATTGTATCGCTGAGAAATTGACGAGAAATTTCAACTTTTCTGACGGCTTGCGCTTCGTTGAGTTCATGAGTATCTTGGCGCTGCTTTTTGTGAACAAAATCAAGATGCTTCAAGTGTCGGTGAATTGTCGATTTATGAGCTCCATGCTCATAAGCCAATTCCCGAGTACCCGATGTAGGCGAATTATCTAATCCAATTTGGAGGTCTTCATCATCCAACTTTAACGACCTTCCTGAGCAAGGTTTATCTCCAAGGCTCATATCGCCAGAATCGAAATGCTGATACTGTAGTGATCTAGTCACTTATATATGCATAATTTAATATGATAAATTACCATCTTGGCGACTTAATGTCGTCAAGATGAAATAATAAATTTTAAATAATAAATCAATATTTAGATTTTAAAGAATATAAAGTATTAATAAATATCTACGCCTCTGTATTCTGGAGCTCGATTTACTTTTCCAAACATCATCTAATAATACCGAAATAACCGCGCAAAGAATCTTCAATAATTTTACCGACATTTATTTCATCAAAACAATCCTTCAAAAACGAATCGCAAGTTGACGAGTATTCGAGAATAATCAAATATCGAAGTGACGACAAAAGCTCAAACTAAATTCATTCTATTCAATTCAAAATTTAAATTTTCCAAGACTTTCGTCTAACAAAACTGAGCTGTTCGATGATCTGGTGCACAACTTTCCAAAGTAAAATATTTTCATTGTATATACTCCTTCTCGACTCTTTTCGTGTTATATTGTGATTCATTGTATTCACCTTCGTTTTTGCCTTCCGTTACACTCTGTTTCGTTATTGTAGTGACCCAGTCAATTATTATATATAAATTATATATAGTAAATTATATATAAAATGATATATATATATTAAAAATTATATATATAAAAACAATCATTAATATTACTGTTTACAATTATACTATATTGCCTGCGGTTCGTTTTCTTGTAAAATCGGTTCGTAAAGGAGTTTTCTGCAAACCAATTTATCAATATTCCCCCTGAAAGTGCTCCTCTTCATGTGATCTCAAAATCTCGTTGTGCAACCAAATGATTCTCTGACGTTTCCATCGATATTGTTACAACAGAAGATCATTCCTTGAAACTTTTGAACAACAAACGCAAATCGAAATCGAGATTTATCTGTGCCGTTCTCTCTCTCTCGTATGTGATTTTTTTTGTTATATATGTTTATTTATATTGTGTAAAAATAAGTTTTATACATATTTATCTTTATTTTTTTACGTTAAAGGAGTTCACTGAAACACGTTTTTAGTTAGCTCTTTTACAGTTATAATATAATTTTCAATGTCCAATCGCAAAGTTGGGCCATAAAGAGGGCCGTATGGCTTTCTCCTTCGATTTTCAATTCCTCGGTGTCGACAATATCGATTTTACTTTTCTTGGATTTTCTTCTATCGCAAAATTTGGCTGATTTATTATTTAATAAATACCCGTAAGAATGCCAGACCAAATTTTTGAACCGGAACTGGAGTGACAAACCTCAAAAATCGATAAACAGTCGCTTGCCCGTTTATCCAACTCATAATCCACGAAGCAGTCACTGGGATTACTCGAACTATGTCCCAACATATCGATACAATCGATTCCCATTTGCGCATCGTTTTTAGAAACCATAATATAATCGCAATTCCGAAGAGTATTAGAAAGTAAATCAAAATTATCGATTTCCATGATCTTTTTATTATTTATCAAAACTCTGTCTTAACAATAATTCGTTTAAACAAACGAATTAAAAAAACAATTTTCAATTATTAATATAACGTATATAAATATATGTTATAAAAATTTTAATGATTTGATTATTTCTTTAATTGATGTTAATTATTTCTTTAATTTTTTTATATTAATTCAAATCCGGAACATAATATTACTATAATATTACTATACCTAATTTTACTATTTGTCACGACATTATACTATCATCTATAGTATCGTATCATAGTTTTCACAACAGATACCACTTTGATATCATCGCATATGCAATTGTTTTTTTCACTTTTGGCAGCACAAATCTCTTCTGCAGCCTTTCCAGTTGAAAGACCTCTCTTCGAGCAGTAACTCGCAGCTCAATTCTATCCGTTGTTTCATGGATAAAAAAGTTGACGATTATTACGAGGACGGATCAAAAACTTATGCCTGTTTGCATCTAAGTTCAATATCTAAGCACTTACTTCAACAAAGAATTAAAATACGATTAATTTAAATAATTAATTTTTTGAAGTAATCCTTATAATAATAATAATTATTATTATTAATTATAATTAATCAATTACCAAATAATTAAACCTTTTAATAAAATCAATTAAGGAAACGAAAATCACAGGACATAGTTCGTTATATCCAAAAACAACTTTGTGGCCATCTAAAATCATTCAAAATTCAATTTTTCTCAAGTGTTTACAAACTTTTGGGACAACCCAATACTTGACAATTGTATTCATATTTATAATGTGTTATTATAAAATTTTGGTTTTTGGAAAATATACAGATATATACAGAAAATATACAGATACCATTTGATTTACGGAACTCTTTTACAGATCTCTTTTCACTAAATTTCAATACTTTCTGAAAATCCCTAATTTCTCTTAAGATGGCCCCAGACTCGGATCCAATATTGTTTTTAAAATATTTAAATAAAAAGCAAATTACATAATAT
>MQRK01248817.1:37123-54660 GCA_001938485.1 Girardia tigrina
TATATATATATATATATAATGTTATAAATCATAAAATAATAAATCTAATCCATTAATGCGAATTTAAAATAAATATATTTTTAATTATTTTAATAGTTTATAATTTATCCTTTATCGTGAAAAGGAATTTGCATTATATTTCCTAAAATGATTTTGTTATTTTGGGGGTGATGCTAGACCCCTTCTAGTACGGGGCCCGATTGAACCCAATCGCTCCAATTGCCATAAATCAGGGCCTGGATGTCCATTTTATTTTCATCTATAATCTATTTCCCTAATGACCATTTAGTGTTATCAAAAGGTCTCACAGACTGGTTTAAATTTCTTAAAGATTTCAATCAATAAAACATTCAAAAGAAATTTATTACATCCCTCTCACAAACTTCTTCAGATACAAATAAATAAACATTAAATAATAATCAGTCAAAATTTTCTAAATTTATGATAATTTATCAAAATAAATGTTATTTACTAATATGAATTTCAAATTTTAAAAAGGAAGTGTTTTGTTCAGTGTACATGGACATCAGTACTAGGGGTTAAAATCCCAGGTTTTTCATGGTTCCGGAATATCAGGACTAATCTTGACATCTCAGGGATTGCGTTAAGAAAATTACAAAATCAAGAAATCATTTTATGGATTTTAATATGCAGAGCATTGCTGAAGGTATATGAATACCTTAAAAATGACCAAACGAAGTAATAACCTAAAATTACATTGTTGTTTTGTACGACAAGTTATTTTTTAGAGATATTAATTACACTGACACCTAAAGGAGGTGATAAAGAACTGTCAGAGTTTAATCGAGGTTGAATAATTGGTCGTGCGATGCAGGAAATACCCAAAGAAAAAATTTTCGCTACATTAAAAAACATTTTTCAAAAGTTAACTACATTATTTGCCAAATGTTTCATTATTGGAAAGTGTATGTTACTCTCACAGTGCACGACCAAAGCCTTCACAGCATCTTCTTCGCTCTATTAAAAAAAAAGAGAAAAAGAGAATAGGACTATCGCGTTTTTGCTGCTAAAGTAGCTTCTGAATCTTTAGTTATAGAGTCTAGTTTATGCCAATATCTGAAAAGTCTTGATCGCAATGATAGGGTAGCACATCGGAAGCCACTGTTATCCCCAAACAATATTGTTCATCGTTTGAAATTGGCACAAGAAATGATACACAAGCCATTTCATTTCTGGCAGAAAATTATCTTTAGAGACGAGAGCTCATTTAACAGTTTTCAAATACGATTAGTATCTGGAGTTAACATTGACCAGATAAATAATTTAATGCCAATGTATGCAATTAACAGTTAATCATAACCCCTTTGTTTTGGTATAGATGGTAAACTAGTTCATTTGTAATTCGAAGTTAATTACCATATATTCATGCACGATGGTACATCTACCAAATCTGCCAAAGTAACTAACACCTAGCTGCAGCAAGTAGAGATTTTGTGAATTCCTTGGTCTGCCAGTCATCTGAAATGAGCCTAATAGAGCACATTTGATTTATTCTTTATCAAGCTCCTCACAAGTACAGATGCTTTACTTAGGGTAGACCGGGGCAATTCGGACATAGGGGCAAATCGGACAGTAGAATTTAGATTTGTACACAGCATTAGTTTTCCATGCACACAAATTTGTAAATAGTTTATAACATTCGAAAATCACTGTAGTTTAAAGCACAGTTATTTATTTGTTAATTTTTTACAAAAGGAACGCGGACAGATACTTTAATTTGTTTTAATTAATTACTTAAAACTTACAAATTTGAGACAACGTTTTGAATTGTAATTGACGCTCTTGGTAAGTTAACGAATTTCGTATTTAAAATGTATTTTGATTTAAACTGAAATTGATTATATTCAACAGTTATGTTTGTTTATTCATTTTCTTTACTATTTACACATATTGATTTGTTTTTGTAACAATTGATTTACATTTAATAATGATGCTTTCTACTAGGGGTAAATCGGACAGTAAACTGTCCGATTTACCCCCTTAATTAAATGTTCTCTCTGGGCCTATCCATATTGAATTTTACCTTATTTTTGAATACCTGGTCACACCTTTCTCAATTTTCTTTTGCATTCCTAATGCTCTTCGGAAGAATAGGCTTTGATCTCCATAGATATTTTTGACAAATTAATTCATTCTATTTTCTTACGTGTCTCACCTGAGTAAATCCCATCGACTATCAACTTCGTATCAATTGGTTCATGCATTACTATTTGTGTTAATAAATGTTTTTGGGTATTCATTTACTTTTGACAATGTAATATATATATTTTTGAAAATTAAAATTTTAATATTTTATTCTATACCTCAAATTCTAGATATTAATTCAGAAAAGTCATACAATGTTTATTTAACACGTTCTAAATTGAAATTAGTCATAATGTTAGAAATAATATTGAAGCGAGGTCAACTTACAGAACACTTAATCATATTATCAAGATTTAAATCTTGTCAAAAATCAGTCCACGTGAAAGAGTTTTTATGCCTGGACACTTGCTTTAGGTATGCTCACAAGAGCTTTGTTCAGAATACTAATAAAACTCTCTCTGGCCGACAAAGCAGATGCATTTTGAGTTCTTTTGTTTCATTTTGACTCACAGTTGTTGTATTCTTTCTTTTTACCATCTCACTTGAAGCGTAGTCACATTTCTGCAAGGCTTCCTACAAACGATCATTATTATCACTTGATGTTTCTTTAGTTAAGATTTAATTTCATATTTCGCACCCCTTGATGATTTCGATCTTTTTATCCAGGAGGAATAGTACATGCTTCCCGGCATTCATTTCGGTAGCTGTATCTACGTTTCTACCACAAGTAAAATATTTTTCTCTGCTAAGGAAATCAATATTAAAGTTTCTGTCATGCGGATCTGCAGCTCATGGTTTTTAATTTACATACAATTGGTTTTAAAGCTCTTCAAATTTCTTAAAGTGCCTAATTTTTTAACTTACTAAAACTTGGTTCACAGAGTTCTTTACGAGACGTAATCGTTCAAGCATTGCGATCAAAGATTTCCATCGGATGATAATATCCAATAAAATAGATAGCACAATGTTTAATTTCTATTTTATAGATTTTTTATGGTCAGCACTGTTAGTAATCTGAAAATCGAAATTACCAAACAAGGTATGTCCGAGTAATCTTTACTCCAAGAATTCACAAGAACATTCTTGAAATTGGTCGATAAACTCCCAATGAGAGGAAGAGGATGAAGATGCACTGACATTCACTAAGAGTATCTTCATAGATCTACACAAAAAGGATTTTATAACTAAATTACAGATATTTTGTCTTCAAATCGACTGCATATTTTGTCTACAACATCAAAGAAAACTAAAAATTCCCTTTTTTCGAATAATTTAAAATCTGCATCACCGGAAATATTAATGAAAGTTTAAATGAAACTAATTTTAAAGCAGTTTTAGGTGGGATATTAGAGTTCTAGGTTCTTGAGAAATGCTCTAATGAACAAATTGATATATATAAGTGACTTGGAGAATAGACATTGGCGCCAAATCGTAAAATACATTCTCCAAGTCATGTTAATATAAGTAACATTACATCAATTTTAAAGAGTTCATTCATTATTTTAAATGTTATCCAAAATATGTATTGTTGAGTTCTTGACCAATAATAGAATTCGTCAACACAAAAATTTATTTCTATAACAATAACAATTATTCAAACAATTTTTCTTGAGGAATCTTTCTTTTGTTTTCTTTTGACCAAATTAATTATACATAAAAATACTGGATTATAATACTGATAAGCTTTTTATTAAAAACGTTAACTAAAAATTGAATTTATTATTTTTTGCTTATGTTAATTAATAGATTAACATTTTAATATTTTATAAAAAATCTTTAAAATACATTATAAAAATCTACATAATTATTGTTTTATTTTAAATCATTTTTAAACGTATTTTATTTAAGTTACAAAGATTTCTATTAATTTAAAATTATTTAAATGCTGTAAAATTTCAATATTATTTATTTAAAACCATTTAAATTAAATATAATTTTAGATCTTTAAAATATTTGAATGGTTTATCTACTGTTAAAATTGAATTTCCAAATAATTGTTATTCTTCGTTAATTGTTTAAAACCTTCAACTATAATTATTTTTTAATACAAATTTAATACAATTTTAATTGTAATATAACATTATGATTTTTTTATTTTAAAACTTAATTTTAAAAAACATTTAATAAAAATAATATTTAATATAAATTTTCAGTTACAATTAATTGCAAAAAAAACATTATCATTTTTTATTTTACAACTTAATTTTATTTACAATGTTTGTTACTCTGAACTATTTATTTCCAAAAAAAAGTCTTGTCCAATAAATTAAAATTTAATTACAATTTTTATTATTAATCCGAAATATTTATTTTTAAAAATTTATATAAATAAATTATTTGAACTTATTTTATTATAAATATGATATTACAAATTAATTATTCAAAAATTTAAAAGTCACAGAAAACCCTAACATATATAAAGGGTTATTCAACGCGTAGGAAAATCCTGCTTTTCGTTTATAATGGAAGTTTATGAAATATTATGTTTTTAAAGAAATTGTTTGATAAAAGTTTCATAAAAACATGTCATTTTAAAACAACTTTTAATAAAAATTTATAAAGTGTTTTAATTGAATTTTAATAATTAATAATGATTTTGTTTTCTCACTTTTTACTTGAAACAACATTCTGTAAAAACTGTAAAACCTTGGATTTTAGATAAATAATTCCTTAAAAGAAACTGTTTATCAAGGAATAATCTTTTAATTGAGTTATAAACTGTAGGGCAATTCGAATAAAACTTAGTTGAGTATTAATTATATTTTTCAATACTTTTTTTTCAAAATTTTCTAGAAAAACGGTTTTAATTCGTCAGAAACTTTAATTATAAAGCAAACTGGGATATCTCACGACATCATTTAGTTGCTCTTGACCAGTACCATCTGGGGACCAATACTCTTAACTGCGATCTCTAGATGGTTTGCCCAGAGCAACAAATACATAAATATATTTTCTTATATAATGACATAAATATATTAAATTATATGATAATAATAATTTTAAAAATATGCAATATTCAAATCAATCATCGTATGGTTATTGATATGAATATTTAATAAGAAATTACTAATTACTTAACGCGGAAGATCAGGGAGCAACTGTGCAAGCCAAGTAGACATACTTCCACATAGTGTCCCTGCGAAACTAGAATGGGTTCGACTCCGTCTCTAGGCTAAAGTGTCTGATAAGTTAGCCGATATCTGTGCCGACAAATTGTTGTAGTACCAGTGGTCTAGCAATCCACTTACAACGCTATAGCTTCCTAAATCTGAGTGTCATGGCTTTGGGGAGTAGTGACCCTGTAGTCGAGTGGTCGATTGCATAGCAATGATCAAAGATTTCTAATCTTGGTGAGGAGTGTTGTGAAGCCGATTCGCCGGTGGAGCTTAAACATATCAATTCCCGTATGGAGGGAGTGCTTTTTGAAGCCGTAAGTGTTTCAGGCCTCCTAAAAAGCCTCGGGCTTAGTACATTTATATGATACGAGGATCACCGCAGAAGATTTCGAAAATAGAATTTTAATTGGTATAACTAACGACAAATTTCCGGCAATATTTCAAACCAAATACGTACTACCGTGTTTCTCCAGATATAAGACATTGTCCAAAATTTAAAGACTTTAATTTCTAAAAATTTCAAAACTCTAAGATTTCTAATTTCGAAAATATGCTACCCACTGGTAATTTTCCATCAAAATAATATAATACAGTGTCTTATATTTCGAGAAACATGGTACATCAAAGACAAAAACAAAGAAAACATTTGATCCTAACTATTGACTTTATTAATCCAGTTGAAAATATATTCATGGTCACTATTCCGAATTATTTGTTAATCAAATTACAAACCATTCCATCGTACTATTCTGGGTTATTCCATTTACCGAATTACGAATTATTTTATAAATCACTGATTCCTATATCGACATATAACCTTATCGAATCCAATCCAACTCCAAACATTAATATTTGAAACTATAAGACCAGGTTTCAATCGTAAAGTAACCCAAATATTTTGTTTATCTTCAAACTCATTATTCTTTTTACGGTGATCCACAATACATCTTTTTTTATCCTTCAGTTCAATTGTTGAAATTAAAATATTTTCATCGAATAATTTTAATATTTTTCATTCATATCATTATATTATAAGAGGATTTCAGATTAAAGTTAATTATAACTAAGTTCCCTTCTATTATAATATACAAACCTTCTTCTTGCTCACCACCGGTGGCCTCATTAAAGGCAGTCTTTAAATAATATAGGAAAAATGAAAATTTCGTAAATCTCAAGTTTTAGGGTTTAAATTTCGGTACATTTAACGTACATAGGAAAAAGGTAAAGTAGAATTTCAATTCTAAAGGTAGAATTCTCCATAAGTTTTGTAATACATCTTGATTAATTCAATTTTGTTTTGAGACAATGTTCATCCTGTTACAAAAACAATTGGACACTGATGCATTTTTTTATATAACTCGCTTATTACTTTAAATTTTCACACAGAATTTTGAAGTTTTGTGTTTATTTGAAGCCTAACCCTTCATAAAGCTCACAAATACAGGTTTAGAAATTTTTTAAATGAACTGAGATACAAATTTTAAATGGCAAATATAATATAAAAATTGTTATTTTTATATTTATACTGTGTTAATTAACTTATTATATGTTTCCTGTGTATGTCTTGATTTTCTAAATAAATTGATAAAACAAATAAATACTGTGGTCACTTTCGAAATTGAACGCTCCCTAAATTTAAAAAGTGAAAACATTGTAAACAACATGGCAAAAACTAAATGAATAAAAACTTTTCTCGATATTTCAACTTATTAATTATTAGTGAAATTGATAACGCAAACTTAAATTCTAAAATATATTTAATAATTCAAAATATACACGTGATAATCCAATTATTAAAACAATTGAAATTTTATTAAATCATATTTATTTACATTGGAGAGTTAATTATTCGAATGTTTTGAACCATATGTTATATAAAATAATTATTAAGTTAGTTTATATTTAATAATTACAATTATTAATTTATATCTCACATTAATGATTGCAATTATAAACATATTAATATATTCTATGTTTGGAATTGTATTTTTAGCATACGAGAGATGCGAAAATTCTACCGAAATCTCAGAAGAGATCATTTACCCGGTGAACCAACATGACAAACATTTTCTGCCGCAATGCATCTCGGGGCTCGTGATATTTGAGCTCATCACTCAGCCCCGAGGTACAGGAATTATTCAAGTAAGTCCGTTGAATTCTCTTTCAAAGCATACCTGACCGCGGTAATTAGCTTAAAGTTAATGAACTACACTTCTTATTGACCTTTTATTTTATTAATAATAATTCCTAAAGTTGTGTTATACCTTAAAATTAGTCATTAAACTTTTGACTTTATTATATAGAGTCATTTTCCATGTAATATAATGTCTTACTCAATACAGTGGGTACGTCAAGAAATCTTTCCGCTATTGTTTATAATCTACCGAAGATACATTGTCATATGAATAAAGAAAGGTTAATGTCCTGTGCTACATTACTCAATGTTGAGTTTGAGGACGAAAAGATTTCCACATTTAGAGTGGTCATTTTCCTCGATGCTAATTTTTTAAACAAGTAAACTACAATAGTGGTCTCCAACCACCGGTTTGCGGACCGGCATCGGTTCGTGTAAAAATTGTTTGACAATTTGAACTTTAAATCAAAATATAAAGTAGACAAAATTATAACTGAAGACAAAAATTCAGTTCAAAATAGAAAAATCAATTCAATAAAAAAGCATTTCAAAATAATAAATTTCAAGTACAAAAGAATAGTTTAAAAATAAAAAATCAATTTAAATTCAAAGTCCCAATTTAAAATGAAAAATTCTCAATTTAAAATGAAAATACCTCATTTAAAATGAAAAATTCTTAATTTAGAGTGAATACCCTATTATTATAAAATTTATAATTTTTATTGATAATTCTTTGAATCAGTGTAATTAATTTAGAATTAAATTGTTTATTTTTACATTTTCAAATCTATAGTTGAAAGTGTTACAGAATGAAACAGCAAAAGATTGAAAACTTTTTAAAGCGCGGGCTTCGTTTATAGGAATTACGTAGTACTGATATTTGTGCTGAATGTGTGCGGAGTTCATTGGCTTCTGTCAATCAAATGACAATGCAATCAGACAATAATGGTAGTGAAATTCATACAAGAAAGAAGCTAAGACAAAGTTTTGTTCGGCATTATGATAAGGAGTAAATAAAGGAATAAGAAAATAATGAATGGATTGTGAAGGTTGCTTACTTGGCTGATATATTCTCAATTCTCAATAATTTCAACTTGTCTCTCCTAGGAAGGATGACGAATATTTTCACACTTTGGAATAAGGTAGAAGCATTAAAAAATAAACTGTTATTGTGGAAGTAGTTCTTAACAAAAAATAATTGCCGATGTTTATCCTTCTGGATGACTATTTGATGTCTACTGACTTGAACCGAACAGTTATTTGAAGTGTAGTAAGTCAGTATCTGTAGGCATTGGTTAACTACTTTGATCAGTATTACCCTGAAGATGAAGATCCTCGCACTGGGAACGTTTGGATTTGTGATCAATTTAAAGCAGACATTAACTCCATGAAACTTACACCAAAAGAGAAGGAAAATCGCATTGAATTGTCGGCTGACTGCACCCTAGAAATAAATTTTAAATCAATGTCTTTGACACAGTTCTAGATTTCTGAGGGAAGAGTATCCGATTCTCAATGAAAAGGCTATGAAGCTTTTGATGACTTTTGCAACAATATACCTTTGTGAAAAAACGTTTTCTTCTAAGATGGCTATTAAAACCAAATATCGAAACCGACTTCAAGTAAATGCTGCTCTGTGTCTATCTAAAACATCGTTACAGCGGCGCCTTGAGAAGATTTTAAATAAAAAACAGCTGTAGATTTCACATTGAATCGATCTGATTGTATTGTGTAGTATTTTGTGTCCCACTGTAATGTTTAAATAAAGTATAAAGTATATATAAATTTAGGTATATATAATATCTATATAATGTGCATCAAGTAATATATTAAATATATGCTGACCGGTCCGCAAAGAAATTAATATAATTTTACCGGTCCGCGATCAAAAAAAGGTTGGGAATCGCTAAACTACAATATATTTCATAAATAAATATCTTCACAGAGTATAAATCTAACTTTATCTTAAAGATAAGAACTTTCAGCTTGTTTGATAATACTGATAAAATAATTTATATAACAAATATAACTATCAGTTAACTGAGTCTGAATTTTCAGCCTTGAAAAAAAATTCAGACATCATAAGAGGATAGTTACTGAAGCATTATTAATAAAACATTTAAACCATGCTTAAATGTCTAGTCAGTTGTCCAATCATATTAACATTTTTTAAAAGTTGTTAGATATATATATATACTTAATAAATTGCAATTATTAATTTGCAATATACTTAATAAATTTATTTAATATATTTATTGAATATATTTGCCATATAAATTAATCATATTCTGAAATAACCTCACAACTTACGATGCCGTAATAACGAATGATATATGCAGGCATGATATATATATATATATATATATATATATATATATCTGGAGCACTTTTAAAATTTTTGAATATTTAAAATAAGCAAATATCTAAAATCAAAAGTTCTTGAAAAGAATTATAATTAAAAATATCTTTTATTAATTTTAAAAAGTAATTCTCAAAAATAATTTAATGAAATTGTACTTCCTAAAAATATAACTTTTAAAAACAGATAATATTTTAAACATTGAAGCTATTTGAAAATGTTGTAACTTTAAAATTATTTGCTAAATAATTAATTTTTAAAAATAGTTGATTTGTCAAAAAATAACCATTAAAAATTTTATAATTAAAATATAAATATTTATAATTATAACTAAAATTTATATATGGATATTTATAATACAAATCTGATATCTGGTTTTGTGCAAAATAAGAAAATATTATTCCTCGTAAATTTGTTTGGAAATAGTTATTTGTAAAAGAAATAAATATTTGGAGTCTTTCTTAACCTCGAACCCAACATGGATCATATATATATATATATATATATAAGGATTATAAATATGTGTATATGTTGATATTTTTTACTTTACATTCACAATTCATAACTTAAATAAATTAAAATTATATCGATATTTTAGACTTCTTAGAAGCTCATTTAATCAGAAAAAATGAACTCAAACTCATTATGCTATTTGAATATTCTTTTGCAATAAACTTGGAATTACTTTCCAAAAAGAAGTGAAGGGAAACAGTTATGGTCGGCAACAAAAACAACGAGGGTCCTTAGATCGAAACATTATATTTGAATGTTCAATTTCCTATGATAATTGTTATAAAATATGGTAAAAATAATAAATGTATTTATTGAAACTGAGCATATTGGCAAATAAATTAGTTGTTATCTTTTTCAAATTCGAATTTTTGCTACCGCTGATAAAGTTATTAACTTAAGGAAACCTTACCAAGTAATTTTACCCATTAAAAACAATTTAAAATTAATTATTTTTAATTAATGATAATTATTCTAGAAATGATGATGAAATCAAGTTATTGAAAGACAAACAAAATGAATTAAAAGATTTTATTTACATGAAAATGAAATAATAATAATTTTTGATAATTGATTTGTTATGCACTCATTTCGTAGGCGACACCATTGAACTAGGATAACCAGAATGAGGATGATTAGTATATCCTGTTGTGAGTGAAAATGGGTTCATTGGTGCGAATGGAAATCCACCCATGCCTGGTAAATTGAAAAAAACGTCGGTCATACAATTAACATGATCGAGAAATTAAAATTACCTTGCAAAAAATCACTACCGTGACCAGATGAAGTCATACTCGAGTAACCATTCGTGAAACCTGGGTGACTGCCAGAACTGTGGTTTTGTTGGCTCATTGATCCGTAGAGACTTCGTCTCGGGCTACAAGCAGCCTGAATTTTTATATTTCTATAAAATTGATCACATAAAAATTATCATTAGTACTTGGGCGTTAGCATACACTTCTTCCCATTGGCTACCCATATGAGGATGTGTCGGAGGTGGCGGCATTCCCATTCCCAAATTTGCAGAATAAACATTAAAACCATTTGGAGTTGACGCTCCAATATTATTGTTATTATTGTTATGAGCGCCTGAAACTACTGATGATATAGAGAGAGCTGTTGTTGTTGAAGAAGTGCTGTTAGGATTACTGGAGGCAGAGGATGAAACTGGGGAACATTTGCTTGAGCTAATTTGAGAGGCACATGCACCCAAGGCTAGACTTGACGCCATGGAGCCTGTATGATAATGTCTGGGAACTGAGCTGTACAATGCTTCAGCTAAATCGGCAGCTCTTTTTAAAATAATCTCTTTTGGTAAACGATCAGGATCTCCAGGATGTCGAGGAATTATTTTACAGAGTCTTTGAAAACCATAATCAATCGTCGGTTCGGTCATTGCTTTAAAATCAAATTGAAAAAAAATACGAAAATAAACTTTAGTAACAAATGATAAACAATCTTACAAATATACGCAAATCTTCCAGGAGCAGATTTACAAAATGTTTTATCTTTATAAGCGAGGGTAATTTCTGTAATTCCAGGAATATGTCTTGGAGGAGACTGGACTCTGATGGCATGTGATGTGACGACCTGAAATAATAATATATTATTTTCAATAAAATTATATATAAATTTTCCATTTAAATAATAAATTACCAAAATTAAAAAGAGAAATGAGTACGTTTATATTTCAGTTCTTAATTTCACTCTTCATCCTCCATGGAAAAGCCAATTAAAAACAAACTTATTTTCAGAAGACAATTTTATTAATTCTTTTATTAAAAGAAATTGTTTGTATTTATTTCTTTAAAAAAAAGAAAATAATTTTTTTTCATCATTCAATTTCTCATAGAATCTCTAAACACATGTGGCATGAATGATTTGCATTTTTCAATTATCTATTCATTCCAGTTTGGATACGGTTTTGATATACGACTGACCACCATCATCCAACACACGTGTTTCAGTAGAAAGAGACCAGGACTTTTTTTTTACTGAAAAATTTCATTGTGGAAAAAAAACAATAGATAGTTTTCTATATGGAACATTTATCGAAATCAATTATTAATTATATAATTAATTAATCCGAACATACTTCTCCCCAGACCATTGAAGTACCAAACACGACTTGTAAACCATCGAAGAAATTGTCTCCGACGATAATAACTGTCGTACCCCCGGTCGTCCAACCTTCGTTAGGACAAATCGCTTTGATGGTCGGAGTAACGGTTGGAAAATCTAAATAAGAGAAAATTAAATTTATTAATTATTACTATTAACAAAAGTTTTTATGTTTTCCTCGAGAAAATTTAATAATTTGTTTCTATTAATTCTGCAACAGTTATGAATGAGCATCGAAATGAACAAGTAATCAGTCAAGAACAATGAGAAAGGAATTTACCCCCACTATAATCCTATACGATTAATTAGTTTTTTCATTTTCAATTTACTCCTATTCTAAGTTTTAGCAAGTTCTTTTACTGTTTATTATCAGCTTCAATTAGCAAGCAAGGATAATCCGATTAGTTAAGCAGTGCAGAAGCAATGACATGAGATAATAGAAATGCTATTAAAAAATTACAAGCTATTATTTACAAAACTCGACAAGGTACTTATTTTATTAAAAAAAATATATATACATATAGTCAACAAATTACCTCCGTCTGTCGGGTCGGATCTACGTGCTCGTCTTCCGTGTTTTGAATTATTATGTACGAACATGTTGTCTGATATGGCAAGAAGGGGACCATCAACACAGGGAGTCGTTGAAACTGCTACCTTGAAAAGAAAAAAAAATTAAAAAAATTAAAAAAAATATTTTCCTTCACTCTCCCAACCTGAAAACGACGCATATCTCGTGGATTTCCAGCGTTTTTCAAGCAATTCTGATTACATTTCATAAAGAACTTGAGAAAATATCTGGAATTATAAAAATAAAATAAAATAAAATAAAGAAAAATAAAACATGATTAATTATGACATTTGATTAGAAAAGATGACAAGAAATTTCAGCCCCAATGAACAATCTCCTCCAGTCACAACAAAGAGGAATGAAGACTTCAATAGTTTTGTTTTATAAAAAAAATTCTGATTAACCGTCAAAAGTCAATCGAAGTGTGAATAACGAAAGAGTTCTTTTCGTATGTCTTATGACGGACAAAATAAGATTTTTTTTAATCAGATAATAGTAAAAATTCGGGAAAAAATACCATTTGATTTAATTAAATAACACTTTAAAATAATCAACTTTTCGAGTGATAAATAAATATAACAACAATTTTTTTCGATAATCTTGATACAAATTGTTTATTTATTAAAACCCGTTTTATTAGGGTGTCATATGGTCGGTTTTGTGACTACCGATTGATTTCGGGGGTATTCTTTCCCCATTCCTATACCTCTATCTTATATATTTCCTAAAGTAAACATTAAAAAGATACAGATATTCGATAACCATTTGTCAATCTGTATTTTAATCAAGATTTGTGGGAAAAAAATAATTTTGAAAAGGAATTTACCTATCGATTATGACAGGATCTGAAGGAGTTTCGTTTCGATTTCCACAACTTTTTTTATCACAGCACCGACTGAAAAAGAAAAAAAAATGGAATAAAAAATTATTGAAATAATGAAAATATTTTTCCTACCTGCACATTATTTCATGTGTTAATAAAACCCGACACATTTCTGGATTTTTGTCTTGACCTTCATAAGCTATTGCCTAAGGTAAGGGGTTGTAAGATCGAGATATGAGGTTTGGAAAAACTATTTACTTGTTTTGTTGAGGAATCTATAAGTCTGACATATACATTTTGATCTTGTTGTATTCCTAAAAAACATAAAAAAAATTGTAAAAATATTTTCTAAAAATTAATAATTAATTTTTATTATCAGAAATGTTTTAATTGAATAATTTAATTTTTCCATAAATATAAATTCAACGAAAAATCCCATAAAAATCGTATTTTATTTACATTAATTTTTCATGACAATTTTATGTGTATTCTCTCTCTTTCTCTCGTTCTCTCTTTTTTCTTCTCTCTCTCTCTCACACTCGCTAGCTCGATTTTTTTTCTTTCTTTCTCCATTATTTGAAATAATATTTTTTCAATTTTAAATTAAATAAAAAATTAGAATTCCGAGAATTTCAATAAATTCATTAAATAATTAATTTCCATATTGTACATTGTTGTATTGATATAATCCATTATTTTATTTTTTTTTCATTTTTATTTCACAAAAAAAGCAAACTAAATTATTAATTGGAAATTAGTTACTGTTTTCAATTTTTCTAAAAATATTTTAATTATATTTCACAATAATGTAACAAAATATAAATGTTATATATGAAACAATGAAAAAACAATTACCATTGGAAAAAAGAAGCCTCAATCGATAATGAATTCCATTATTCGTTTTTTCCCCATCTGCTTCCTAAAATATTATTTATTATTTTTCCCCCAAAAAATTATTTATAAAAATTAAATTATCGATTAATGAAAGACAAAAAAAATCGGTGTAATATGACAAAATTAAGATTTTACAAATTAACATGTTCCTCAAACCGAAAAAAGAAGAGGACAACCTAACAAATCATAAAATCCATCAATTATTGAACAATCTTTTTTATCCCCCATCAAGACGAATTTGTCTCACGCTAAACAGAAATCATTCAAGTATTCTTTCAGAATTTCCGTAAAACCCGTAAATAATTTATCCACTAATCCAATTATTCAATTACCCGATCCTTTTCCACAAAATCAATAAACGCTGCACGCTCCACTTCAACCGGATGTCGATTCTGATCGTAAAGAGCAATAACAAAATGGAAAAAATTGCTTTTTCTCAAATTGCCCGGCGGTTGACGTTCGAATCTCGCGGTCGTTATTTCCATTCTTGGCAATCTAGAAGACAAAAAAAATTAAAAAAAAAACATCCAAGACTTTTCATAGATCCTTCTCACCTTGGAACTGAAGATTCCAAATTGTTCGGTTGCATCCAAGACCTGACGAGATCGAGTTGACTCGGGGCCAGTTGGCTAATTGCTTCTTCCTTTAAAATCCCTGAGGCTGCCAACGAAGCATGATTTAAAACAGCCTAAATGAAAAACAAATCCGATATTATTTATTTATTTTCGTTAAAACAACACCAAACGATTAAAACAAATTTACCATATTGTGGGATAAACCTCTTAATTGGTCCAGGGCTTCAAATTTGAATTTTTCAAATTTCAAAAATTATCGATTATTTTTGACAGAGATTTTTTTTTATTTGCTTATTTCCTTTTCTTTATTTTTGTTACTTTCTTCAGTTATTATTATTATTATTATTTTTATTATTATTATTATTAGCGGCTTCAGATGCTTTGGGATTTCTATTTTGGATTGTAGATCTAATCAAGCGGTAATTCCACAGAGGAACCTAGTCTCCAGAGTACCGAGGTGGCTACGTTCTTTATTTAAATAGGCCGGCACACACAGAGGAACAGGGGATAATCATCTGTTACTATGCTTGTTGCTTCATTGGTTAGAGGCCAGTGGAATTCTCTAGTTCTATTCCCACTGCCCGCATTTCCCTGAACGCTGTGGTTGCATGCGATCCAATCTCGCGGGAATAATAATAGAATATCACCATCTTGAATTATTAACGAACCAATCAAACAACCGTGAAAGAAAATACACACACACTTACGTGATAAAATAGGAATTGTTGCATTGGGACAATCCGACCAATCAGATCACTCGATTTAAAAATTAATATATTAGCCCCCGATAAAAGTTGTGAAATTTTACATTCTTTTATATATTGCATTATCGACCAATCATAACGGATTTTATATTTATATAATGTTTTTTTTTACAAAATAGAAAATTTAGATATTATTATTAATTTTTTATACTATAATAATAATAATAATAATAATAATAATAATCAATTAGAAAAAAATAATATTTGATTATTAATATTATAAAATAAAATAAAATGTTTTTTTTTAAAAACTATTAATTAAAATCTGGTTGGTATTTTTTTGTCAAAACAAAAAATAATAAATTGTAATTTAATTACAATTTTGTGAGAGTGTTGTTTTGTTTTGTTTTGTTTCAATGAAATTTGTTGTTACAATTTTCTTTCTTTTTTTTCTAAAGAAATTTTTATCAATATTTATTAATGATTTTTTTTATATTTTATGAAATTAAATTTAAATTTTATGAATGTATATATATATATATATATATATATATATATATATATGTTTGAAAATTAAAAAAATATATTTATCTAGTTTTAAGTATCATTCAATGATTTTAATTAATTCTGCATTATTTTAATTTTTTGTACTGGTGAAAAGAAAGTTTTAGTATGAAACCGGAAGTCTTTCTGTTGTTTTCCTGGACCAGTACTAAGTAATTCAGGTGACCCTCTTCTTTGGAGAAAAGTTTGAAATAAGATTCACATTTTAATTTAAGAGTGTATAACTTTGTACTTTACTGACTTCATAAATTTTAATGGTATTTGGAACCTTGATAAATTATTATTGCCTTCACTAGGAACTCTTTTGTCTCTGTCGTCTATGATACCTTTCCTCCTTTAATTATAAATAACATTTTTCTTTTTAATTACTCAGTAAACAATTTTAATGTTTTTATGGCATTCAAGAAAAGTGTTTCTTGTACTTTTAATACCGGTACATACACGTCCTTAGCTTTACAAGTATTGAGTAAACTAGTTCGAAGATGTTGAAACGTATTATGTATCAATTTTATGGATACTAGAAACACGTCAGATACGGTTTACACATATCACTTTCTAAATACTTTGAGGCACAGCTATATTCAATGCAATGACAGTAGGAATTTTTGAAGCTTACAAAATGTTTTCACTTTTTCAAAGAGTTATTGAACATTTATTTATGAAAAGTTATCACTGAAATCAGTTATTAAACTGATCTAATTACAAATTCAATGTAAAACTCTTCTCCTAAGGAGGGATCACATATGACAGATACAAATTTTATATTTATTTCAGTATAAGAAGAATGGTTTATGATTTTTGAGATTTAGTAAAACTGATCATTTCAACAATATTTTCAGTCCAGAACTTTTCTTTGGAGGGGGAAACAGGAAAACAAGAGGGACCATGTTTTTTTTCAAGACGACTTTAGATCAGCTGTGTATTATTTTGGTACATATATAAACTGAGTCTCGAAATGGTTCAGACAACTGATCTGATGCGTTTAAACAACGCTCATTTAAATGGAAGTTTAGTATATATATATATATATATATATATATATATATATATATATATATAT
>MQRK01248817.1:65541-92192 GCA_001938485.1 Girardia tigrina
GAGAGCCATATCAAAATAATATGTTGGATAAAAGGGGTTTGTTCCCTTATTAATTTGAAGTGGCATGATTTATACATATATATAAACAAAATCTAGTTAAAAAATCTAGATCAGGAAAATCATCACATCTAACACTCAACATGTTTCTTTTTGTTTTGATTATTATATTTCTTATCATGATTTTATCATTTTCATAACAGAGATTAAAGCTAAAAGAACATGAACAAATTATATGTAGACATTGTTTTATTAAAATATAACGAGAAAACAAAAGAAAATGCTAATCAAAAGCATTCCACCCATCGTCATTAGTCATCCAAATCTGATAGATTTACAAACTCTTCACTTTTACCAGTTGTGATAGAGTGGAACTGTAGGCGGTCACGATTCTCCTTCTGAATTTCAAGTTTTGACTTGAGGTCCAGCCATTCTTGTTGTTCTATAGTCTCTTGGAAATTATTTGTTGGGAAAAACAACGAAATTTGATTAGAGGTATTAAAATCAGAAGACTCTCTTTGACTTGTGTCATTTCTGATTACATCTTGGACGTCAACCTCAATACGACTGGTTTTAAAAACAGCTTGCAGCTCACTCTTGGCCTGGTGAAACATTTGAGCTTTTCGCTTCTTCTGCTCACGCCGCTTCTGGGATCTGCTGAGCTCCTCAGAGGAAGATGATGCAATATCCTCTTTCATAATTGACCCATAAATGTTTGGGTTCGTCACCAGAGGTTTCTTTTCCGAAATTGACCCAATCTTGTTTGCTGTGTCTATAATTAACGTCAGTTGCTCTTCTGAGACTTTTTCGATCACCTTCTTGTAGTAGCTGGACATGTTTTGCCGAATTCTCATCTCGGTGACCTCGCTTTGTAAAGACTTTATTTTTTGTTGTCCTAACAAATATTTATCCACAACCGGTTTATGAATTGATAGAGAAACCGAATGTTTTCTGTAGTCCTCAAATTCGGTTGTCCTCTCTGTCAATTCGTCATTCAGCTTGGTACATTCTCCTTTCCATTTCTGCAACTCCAGCAGCAGTTCTCTTTGTTGCTCTTTGCTTTCATTAATTTTTCTATTCATGCTAAATAATGAAGATGTGTGGATTACAATTGAAAAAGAAAAAAAATTAAAAAAACAACAAAACAAAAAAATAATTAATGGAGGCTGAGAGAAACGAATTCTCTTCTAGAAATGAAACTTGACAAACACTTCCTCAAACTTCCAGGTCATCAATAGTCTCGACAGGCATTATAAGCACCTACCGTTAATCTATTAACATATCGGCAGTCATCAAATTACCTCAAGACCTGTTCATATTCCCTACCTGATCGTCAATAGTCTCGGCAAGAACTATAAGCCCCTACCGGTTTCTATCGACAGATCGGCAGCCTTGAGGATGTTCCCCAACCTCTAGCAACTTCAAAAAAAAGAAATAAAATCTAAAAATTTCTTAGGTTCAAAACCATTTTGTTTAATAAAATTTATTCAATGAAAAAGTCTGATCAAATGCACAAATTCGGATGAATTTATACAGTTTTCCTTTACACAAAAATTTCACAAAGCCCATAACCGGACAATTCTCATAATCAACCTTCAATCATCCATTACTACGTCAACAGTTCTCAGATATAAAAAAACCCGGAGACGACCAAAATTTCGATCAAACCCACGTCAACAAATCAGGTCATCAAATTCTCACTAGAAAATATTCAAAACAACAGGATCCAAGGGTCAAAATCAATTAAAAGTTTCTCTTTTTTAATTAATTAATATTATCATTTATAATTATAATCTTTCATTTTTTAGATTCTGGGAGTTTTTTCTTTGCTCGCCTCGGTGCCAGTGCAATAAATAGGCCCGAGGCCGAGTTGAAAAAAAAACTCACTGGTCCCAACAGATCTTTTTTACCAATCGCCAATTCTGTCTGAATCATCCTCTCCAGAATCATGAGGAATCAAACCTTGGTACTTCTCTGATATTGGAAACCGGGGAGTGGTTGGGTTGGATGTGTGAGTTCCTGGTTTTACTCTATTTAAAGTTCTTTTATAGAGTTCTTTGGCATGTGTGCAAGAACTTCAATGCTCAGGTTCATATCTGAAAGCATATTGCCAATCAAATTCCTTGGATTACCACCAATACCTTCATTTTGAAGATGACAATATTAACCTTACCTTTTTGGGGACATGATCCATGAGAATGTCCAGTTGGCTCATTAAGAATCTCACCATTTCTCATTCTTATGAATGCATGGCACTTTTTAGAAAAATGTTTTCTGCACCTCCATCTGTGAGAGTCAGATTTGAGTTTATATTTATTTATACTCAAAGCCAAGATAACTTATAACTGACCTATTCCTTTCAGTTTTCGAATACTCCATATGGGTTCCGAAAAGTAGATGTACATTAAAAAAATTAAAAAATACAATCTACTAACAATTATTGTATTATGTGATTATTTAAAATGAATAAGTTGCAATAAGTTTTTAATAAAAATATAAAGGATTAGATTTTAATAATTTACGATAATATTTTAATAAAAAATTAAGATTTTAATAATACTAAAATTAATAAGTTCAGATAAAGTTTTTAAAAAAAAATATTTACATAAATTTACGACTATTATAAAATCGTATTTATATTTATACTTATTTATTTCTGATTACTATAAAATAAGAAAATAGTTCCTCGAAAAATTGTTTTAAAAATCGTTATTGTTATAGAAATATATTTTTTTACGTTTTATGACATCAATTAATGATTTCGAACCTAATAAATTTCATTTAGTAAATTTTTTAATTATCAGAATTTTATTTTTTTCTCTTTTTCTTCTATATTTGTTTTACTTCAAACATCATAGAGATATTTATTAATTTTACCACGTTTTTTTTAACTTTCTTTTTTATTTGTTGGTTTTTAAACAGCAGTAATTAACTGATTTTCTAAAAAAAATATCAAACGTCATTTTTCAAAATTTATTTTAGTAATTAATTTTAATATAAAAAAGACAAATTTCATTAAAATAACTCATGTCTGTTATTTTTAATGTTAAAATATAATAATAATAATAATAGTAATAATAATTATTATTATTATTATTATTATTATTATAATATTCCAAACATTTCCTAATAACTCATTGAAGATAATGATTATCAAAATATTGAAATAAAAGTATATCTATTTATTAATAAATATTTATTATTAGTTGATAAATTTTTATTTCAACAAAAAAATTTATTTAAATTCGAGGAATAATTTCCTACTTGAGGATATACGACCACTAAAACTATCTATCGATTTAGATTGAGGATAATCTTTGATATTATCTGAATAATTGAAATGGAGCAATCGTAGGAGAGTCATTCCTCATAAAAGTAGGATTACTTTTCATAAACACCACAATGGAAGGAATTAGACATGAAGAAATAGTAATTATTGTATAATCTACTTTTGCAAACGTTTCCCCATTGAATTTAAACGGAATTTATATTGAATATGAACGTCTATTAGAGTAAAGAGAGGGCAGTGAACATTTAACTGATTAGTACAGACTAGGTTCATTTAGGATGGCACTTGAGCAATCAACACAGGTCTGTTAGCAAGGAATGAGTGGCAATTCTGGGATGCTAATGATGCCTGATTACCGGTATTTTGTTCGAGTGTTTGGAATCAATAATTTCTTGATTCCTTTACAAATTATCGTTGTAAATATGTTATAATAAAAAGTTTTTTTCTTTTTTTTATTGAAAGATTTTCGTGACTTTTCTGAAGGCAATTGTTTCATTTTAAGGATTGGTTTTTCTAGAATTTTTACCTGCAACAATTGACCTGTAATGTGTGTGTAAATAAATATAATTATTTATATTTCAAACGCCCAATGGAAATTTCAAGGGAAGTTAAAAATTGAAATAAATTAATCGATGGATAAAAGAAATTAATTTAATAATGAGATATAATTCCGGTAGTTAGAAAATATCAAGGGAAATATCTCGGGCGACAAGTTTTTCTAAATGGGTCATTGTAAATGTATCCACTAAACAGTTATCGAGAAAAGCGTTTCTTTTAGCTCTTTATTTGCGGGGCTATTTTAACGATAATTACGATTTCTACAAGTTTATTTACAATAAAAATTTGGCCACATATGCATACGGCAGCAGTATATACGCGCATACAAGACACTTATTTACGTTTTTCGTCTTTTAAACTCGGTAGAAACATCAATCGAAAGTATAACTTCCTCAGTTTCTCGACCCATATGCGCAAAAACATATACATTGGCTCCTAGAAATGAAAGGGTTAATTAATAAAGTTTAATATTATAATTTGAATTAAAAGTACAGTCAATTTAGGCTGTAGGACAAAAATGGGTACAGTCAGAATGTAACCTCAAAAGCAGACAATAGCGATAACCAGCTTCATCCGCACTTCGGATATTTCCATCTCTATAGTAATAATTTTAAATGGGTATCAAAGAGAAAATATATACTTATTCCGAAAAGTAACATTTGAGAAGAAATATAATCAATAACATTTTAGATTTCATTGAAAAAATGGTTTAATATAAAATATTATATAATCTAGTCTCAAGTAATCGAAATAAGATTGAGAACCGTGCGTCTTAGTAACAATAAAAAGAGAACAGTAATTTGATTATATAATATAAAATATCTTCCATAAACTATTTATGTGAAATAAATAATTAAAATTTCTTTGACACATTAAAATACATATTAAAATGTATGAAGAATATTTGATAGGATAAAATTTAGGACAAATTTAGATCTATTGAAACTCGATTTTTGGTTGCAAATGCAAATTACACAATTTCGCCCACAAGTTTGTCAAAACTCGGTCTAATTTTAAGGAGATAAGAATAAGTTTAGATCAATATTTTAAGGGCCGTGTCATAAAAAATTAATTCAATTCAATAAGGAGTGGTACATTGGTTTATATACTTCGTTTGATACAAATCATTCGACACATTGTTAATGTAAGTTATGGTGTTGACAGAGAGTGTTCAGTTATCTGGCTACATCTCTGCGGTACTGGTTGGGGGTCTATGAGTTTTGAATGAATAACAGAAAATCTATTTTCACCGTGGTTGACGTTGAAATTCAAATGGAACTTAAAAAGCCACATCATGATTGCCGAGCGAGGTTTTGGTGTCATCAGACAGAGATATTTCAAATTATAATAGGAAAGACAGAGAGAAACCTCGATATCTTGAACGACATCGAGCATTTGACAAATTTACTATACGTCATTATTGACATTATTATAACGTTTGGGAATTGAATTAACTCTGGATTGAAAATTCAGATCACTTGAATATATATATATATATATATATATATATATATATATATATATAAATACAGGGTTTTACCTCTCATTTCGTAAATGAGGAAACGTCATTTTGTAATAAAAAAAGTTATAAAATTTCTAAAATAAATATTGTAAAAGCGATTTTATATCCATAAAAATTATTTTACAAAATTTAAGTAAAGTTTTTGTAACATTTTAGACATCCTTAATGGCAATATCAAATGAAATGAGAAAATTAATAGTGGAGGCTTACGATTCAGGCAAATCTATTAAATCGATTGCAGATATTTTTAAAAAGCCATACACTACCGTAGCGTCGATCATTACGGTATATAAAGAAGAAGGCCGTTATGAGAAAAATTTAAAAGGTGGACAAAGGAAAAAGCATTAAATTCAGAACAAGCAGCATTTATTAAGACATGTATTGATGATGACTGCGACATCACCTTAAAAGAATTAAAGCAAAAATTACCGAAAAATATAATAAAACTGTAAGTGAAAAAACTATCGGTAAATATATTAAAGACTTCTCATACACTTTAAAAAGAGTGACACTTATACCTTTAGCGAAGAAATAATCCGGAGGTTGTTGGTCAAAGACAAAAATACGCAGAAAGTTTTTATGAAATAATCAATCAGATCCGAAGAATATAATATTCATTGACGAAGTGGGTGTTAATGTGATAATGAGGAATAAGATTGGGCGCTTATTAAAGGAACACCTGCTAGTTATATTGTGCCAGGTATGAGATCTAAGAATATTTCAGTCTATTGTGCTATGAATAAGCATGGTATTTTAAAATATTTAGTTCAAGATGAGCCCTTTGAAAACAGAAGTTTTTGCATATTTATTAAGCAGTTATTTGAAGAAATTTTAGAGCATAAACCAGTAATAGTAATGGATAACGCATCTTTCCATAAGCATGCCAATATCAAAGAAATTTTTAACAATTCATCAAACAATCTTGTTTTTCTTCCACCATACTCTCCGTTCTTGAATTCTATTGAGAATATGTTTGCAAAGTGGAAATTACTAGTTGCAGAATCTCGTCCAAATAATGAAGAGCAATTATTGAATAGTATGAGGAATGTTGCTATCCTAATAAGTGAGGTGAATTGCAATGGTTATTATAGCAATACGATGAAATTTTTGCCAAAATGTCTACGTTCAGAACCAATTATTGATGGAAACTAAATAAATATTTTATATCAAGTATTGTGACTTTTTTATTTTATGTTAAAATTTTACATAACAAGTGTTAAGTAAGCGATCCTGATTCATTACAGTACCAGATTTTATAGGCGAAATCAATCAAACGCCACCGAAGCTGATCTATGATGCTACGGCCACTCTTCGTTTGCATGCTGTTGGTTTGTATGGATCGGTTACTGCAAAAAAACATTTTTGCGTTCGGTAAACGTTCTTAAACGACTGAAATGGGCAACAAACATAAAAGAAGATCAGTCAAACAATGGATATAAGTATTAAGGACCGATGAGTCGAAATTCGAAACTTTCGATACCAAGCGGCAAAATTTCAGATAAATAATGACGAAATAAATCAGACCAGAGAAGATATTAGAATGAGAAGAACAAATAAATGGATACCGAACGACGATATTGTGGGGAATCGGTCTTTTTGGCGAAGAATTTTTCGGATTTTTTTTGAAAGAATTATTAATTTTTTATTGCAGATTTATATTTATAATCCGACTCATTGATTCAGTACTCTTAAGAGCACCTTGTGCTGCTTGTGAAAAGTTTTCGATGCAGCAATTTCTGATTGCCGATGGATTTTCTTGACTCCGATGAGCCAGAATCTTAACATTTTTTTTCATTGCAGCTACTTCTACAGCCACTGCAAAAGATCCATGTGAATGATCATTTCTTTCTTTTAAGACTTCACCATTCTTAACGTGGAGACGAGCCTTGCACTCATTTTTGTTTTCGCACTGGTGAACGGTAATGTTGGTATCCTTCTTACTTGGTTTATCAAACACAAACAAATAAACATTGTGAGTAAATTTTGATTTACCTCTATTTCTTAAAAAAAACGGTGCCAAAAGACCTGTAGCCATATTGTGACAACAATAGATAACAAATAATGGATTCCTTCCTTTTCTTTATGGTTCATAAAGTTATTTTATATTTTAAATTTTCTTTTGCTCTTTGTCAGTAATTATTGATTGGTTAATAAATTGTTGTGTTTATATCGTTTTCAATATTCGAAGTCAAATTCATTTTTACTAGAACAAATTAATAATTTTTACTACAAACAAAGTCAAAAAAAATTTCAGATTCCTTTTTAATAATCGATTCGCTGACATTTATTTTAATTTTAAAATTTTTATCAAATTTTTAAAAACACAATGATATTTAATTAAATTTATTTTATTACAAAAATTCAACTTAAATTTAATTATATTTAATCTTTTTTAT
Organism: Girardia tigrina; assembly: GCA_001938485.1. NCBI lineage: Eukaryota > Metazoa > Platyhelminthes > Tricladida > Dugesiidae > Girardia > Girardia tigrina. Next base: position 73,304 of record MQRK01248817.1, read on the forward strand.
TATTAAATAATAATTATTTAAAAATTAAAAAAAATATTTTTTAATTACAAAATTATAAATTAAGATTAATTCTTAATTAGATTGCAATCTAATATCTTTTATCAAATAATATTTACTTAAAATTTACAGCAATATAATAATAATTTATAATAATATAATAATATAATAATAATTGACTGCAATATAATATAATTTATATATATATATATATATATCCGGAACACCCAATATTTCATCAATTGAGTGCACATAATTGTAAACCTATGGATGTTTATGTCCACTTTACAATGTTTACTATGTCCAGTAATATTACTTCCACTTTCCTTACGATTGTGTTCCTGGATTCTCTTACAGAGAGGACGCGAAATCTCTTCAATGCATGTGGCATTACACCCATAAAATTTCAATTATTTCCCAATTAATAAAGTTTTTCAGCGAACGAAAATTAAATAACTTCTGATAAATATTGAATTTAAAATTCCTAGATTCTGGAAGATGGACAAGTATGTTTATTCTGTTGTATTCTCGAAATAAATTCTGAAAGATGAAAGAATTCTTGAATAAACCACTTCTATTATTCAATTGTTCATGGTTAAGGTACAATATGATTTTTGAACATAATTTTTAATGTTACACTACAATTCCAATATGCGCAGCTCGAACATACATCTTTGTCAACTCATCTCTGGAGCTTCTATTTTTTATATGAATCCCTTCACGTATCAATTTGCTCCATTTTTTCTGCTGCCAATACCTTACAGAAACTAAACATATTTTCAACATTTAATTTTTTTATAATGAAGCTTTAACACATTCTTTTAGCACAATTTTATGTTGCCCTAGTTGGCTCAACTTCAATCATTTTACAAGAAGATTAGTCTTATTTGACATTTGTGGATTAATTTTTCAAATCGTCTGGTTTCTCTTTTTTATAAGAAATATTATACAGGAACTCTCTCAGTGATGTCCCTAATTTGATTACGAATATTTGCGGTCCTCTCTTTCAATTTGTTAGTGAAACTACTGAACCGTCTAGATATTTACAAGCAGTAGACTCTTTTCTGTTTAAGATTTTATTTTGACTCTCACGCAGCATATTTGTTAGGTCAAATCTGTACATATGATGACAATATCACACTTGGTCAAGCAGATGAAAATTGTCTTTTCCGCTTGCTATATGACATCTGCAAAAAATCAGAAAATATTTCACGGAATACTTGACAGAGAGAGTCTGTTATTGAGGTAATAATTTGTGACAAGGGAGCATCTTCGGATGTACTGGACTGAGTAAATATTTTAGGTTTAGCACGTATCTGTCAGTGAAATTAATGAAAGTCGGTCATTTACGTAATTATCTTTATTTATGACTACTTTTAGTTAAAATCATGAAAGTTTATTTTCGATGCAATTTTGATGACGTCCAAGAAAAGTATAAAAGAAACAGTAAAATACGTTGTCAATAAAACTAATCACAAATCTTTAGTTTTGTTGACAACAACCCTTGATAATGAGAAATTTTTATAATTCACTTTAATTTATGGCGTTCATTACTTACGTTCCGATTCCACGAATTGCAATATAGTGGGACCCAAATAAACAACGTTTTTATAATATTGAAATTTTCATTTTTAATGCGATAGGTAATGTATTAATTTTCGTGCCTGATTTGTTCCATAAAAATTGAATTTAATTAGATTTTTGATCTATTGACTTTATAATTTATTTATTTGTATCGACGTTGTTTTTTAATTGTTTTTTTAGTTTATTTACTGAGTGTAAATAGGAAACCTGTCTAGGAAAACATGAATTTTTTCCTTGTAACCTTACAAAAGAGTGATTATGAACCTACAGAAACACATTCTCTTTCAGTTGCTGCATGTGGTAAAGAAAAGGTCATATTGTTGAGAAGAGTCCAAACCATCTCAAGAGAATATGCCTGTGGAGAGAAAGAAGTATTTACAAGATTTCTAGGACCAAGAAGACCAAAAGATTAAAGAACAGTAGAAAATATTGATCGTATACGTGACTTAGTGGAAAATGATCAAATGGCAAGCTTAAATACGCTTTCAGATATCACTGGATTAACCTAGTCAACATTTCAAAGAATTCTGACAGATAATTTATTGAAACAGAGTGTTTACACCAGATGGATACCTCATATCTTAAAAGGAAGTCAAAAAAGAGCACGGGTAGACGGTGACAAGAAGATTTTGAATGAGCTACATGGAAGCATTGTTGTTGTAGATGAGAAGAGACTCAATTCCATTCCTATTTGTATCATTTCTAATAAAATGTTTCATATAATTGTGGCAATTATTTTGAAGTAATAGACCACGATGTCAATGCATATGTATATATTTTTTGCCAAGAAAAAGTGGTCCAAATTTGTCGGCTGGGTACATTGAGGATTATGCACGATAATACCTTTCCACACACATCGAAAATGAAAGAAACTATTATGGAACAAAATCACATTCTGCAAATTCCCCAGCCCCCTACTCTCTTCATATGAATTTGATGGATCGCTTCATAATTACGAACATCGAGACGTCAAGAAGATAACAAACCGTTAACACAACTGAGGAAGTGAAACATTTTTTCGCTAAGTTCTTGGGTAAGCAAACATGTTATAAAATAAGTGATAAAATCAACAAATTACCAGAGGAACTAAGATAAATCAGTTATATCTCTGATTGCATTGAAGTTTTGATTTCTACGTGGGTCTTTTGAATTTTTCGCAAACAATAGAAAACTTTATCGATGTAAGAAAAATGCCGTTTTTTTGAATCCCCCTATGAATCATTTTTATTTAAACATTATTTAATTAATATTAACTAACTGAAGTGAAATAAACTTTTATTATACTACCAATTTATTTATATATATATATATATATATATTTATAACGACAGGGTGTTTCAAAAAAGTTAAAGTTGTTTCATCACTTTTGTATTATTTTAAACGGGTCAAAGATGTTAGAGTCTGACAAGTCCATAACTGTGGCAAGGATATTAAAGTATCTAGAGTGTAGAAATGTTTTCACATATCCCCGTGCGATTGATCTTTCTGTTTTCGATTGCCTTCTACATATAAAAACTTCCAAACTTCCTAGCAGCCTTGAAGATTCTTAAGAATGGGCGTAATAATGTTTACTATTTGCTCCGCAAAATCGAACTTCACAATGAGCTGAAAAATGTCTCGTGATTGGTTTGAGATTGATGGAGAAGTTTCGTTAGTTTTTAAGACGTCCAGAAGATGACAGCTAGAGATTTGACATTTGTTATCCAGTTACGCAGCTCTAAAACGGTGTCATGTAAATTACACCCACGAAGTGGACCTGTTACTTTGGTAACCTGTGTTAAGCCAGTCGGACATACCTTCACGTGGTGTCCCTGGGAAACTAGAGCATGCTCTAGGCTAAAGTGTCCGAAGCTTGCCTTGTTGGGGTGCTGACAAACATAGTACGGGGGTCTGGGCCTGCAATCCACCCCTTTAAAAGGCATTGCTATCCGAGCGGGATGTGGAAATGTCTTCGGACAACGCCCACTATCAGTTGAGGGGTGAAACCCGATGAAACACCGACTCGGCTCCTTTGGCTCCTGAGGGGCGTATGCGGATTACCGCGGGAGGGAAGCGTACACCCACGAAACTTCCACCCATAAAAATTATATTAATAAAAATGAGAATAAAAGTCAAACAAATGAAAGGAAAAAATTTCTTTAAACAAAGATAAATTATCTGCGACACCTTTCAAAAAAATCAATAATTAAGTTTGCTTGATATCTTTCAAAAAGATTTTTTAAATTTTTATTTACATTTTTATATTTTTTCTCCTCTTTTGACACGAATTAATTTCGTAATGCAGAACACAAATATCATATATTTGGCTACAAACTTGTGAGTGACACTCTTAACACATTGTGAAATCCTTCAATCTTATTGTTTGTTCTAGGAATATTATTAATAGTCTGCTCTCTGACATTCCATATTTCAGGTGGAAAAAATTGTTCTAGTTTTATTCGTCATTGACTTAATCCTCATTGAATGCCTACATAGGTTTGTTCGAAATACGCTATAAAATCAGTTATATTATCGTCATCATGTGAGAGAAGTTCAAATCCTTTAATGACATCCTGTAATGGTAGGAAAGCTAATGCACTGAATCACTTTATTTTAACTGCAAATGAAGATATATTATTGTACTGAATTGGTTTTTATGCCAAATTTTATGCCATCATGACTAACTAAAATGAATAAACAACTCGAAATTGTAATATATTTAAAAACGACTTTGAATAAATTATATAAAAGTATTTCAAAATCCTTTATCCATTTACTGGTTTACATTCTTGTCATAAATCTATAATTGAGCGAAAAAGTCTTTGATATATTCCTCATAGATAGAAAGAGTACAAACTATACTGTCATTATAAACGTCGAGTGCAAGGGAGATAAGAAACTCTAAAACTTCTACATGATAATTTTTCAAATGTTTCAGCCAAGGGTGACAAGAGAACTGGATTTTTCAATGCAATTCTAAATCTTCATAACGCTTATTCCTTATGGAAGATTTATTCAAGATGATCAATGACATCCTTCACTTTCGCAGTTTTATCTGCATGGCAGCCATGATATACAAGTAAACAGTGCCATTGCGAATAAACTTGCCATCTGCACTCTCAACCATTTCAGAAAATTGACATTGAACATATAGTCATTTATGCTTGCCTTCAGCAAGTGCAAAAATTTATCCTTCCAAGGGGTCCCTACTATTTTCTACTAACCATTTTACATTCATTTTTCTGCACTTGTACCATTCTGTAGTATTATTATAAGTGTCAATAGGGGATTCTTCTGTTTAGAAGGAGCCAAGAGGTATATTTGGGGTTGGGTCTTCTGCTAGAACAGCGAAGGTTAAATCTTCTGTAAATAAAAACCATAATGACTTATTGCAAAGATAGTATCTGTTGTAGTGGCGCCAATCTTGGAGGATTCAAATTCGGCTGCAGCTGTGAGATAGGCATTTATAGAGGCTGATGACTATACTGTTGCTATTTTATTCCGAGGAAGATATAATTAATTTTGTTGTTTAATTATCATCTGGAATTTTTCTCTGGCGATATGATTCAATCTTCATAATTCAATGGTAAATATTTACTCCTTATGATTTGTTTAATTGTTACTTTTGACTATGCATTATAGTACTAACTGAATTAAATAAAGATAACTCAAAACCGTACTATCTTTAGGGTGGTAGAACTTACTAAGGGTTTAGCCAAGCCATAGTACACACTTAGACAGATCATAAAGTGTTAATTATAGTCATTGGGAAATTAGTTATTTTTATTGCTGAAATTAGTAGAACTTCATTGTCTTATCGATTTATCTCATTTGTTTTGTATAAGGAATGCTCTCTACCCTTATAAAATATTAAATCGTGTATAAATTACAAAGTTATTACCATAGCCTTTTGGAACATTTTTATATTTATGAGTTTCATTGATGATAAAACATCCATTATTACGCTTTTGTCATGTGTAGTTAATATAGTTATTATAGTTAACAGTGTAGTTAACTACCTAGTTAACATAGATCGCTCAAAGAGAAAAGCAAAAAGGAAAAACCAAGCTACATATGATGAGTACACATTAAAAGTACATATTGTTTGATTTCAAAAGTATTATATTCAAGTTTTCAAAATAAATTATTTCCTAAGTGTCCATCAGAATCTCACTTTCGCCTTCGACTTGGAAAGCAATTTTACTCATTGGTGGGGGGACAGAAACCCTAGTATATTAAAAAAGGACAGGCTTCAATATAAAGGTATTATTAAAAATCTCTACATACTAATAAAAATGGTAATAGAGTTTGGGAAAAAATCGTGAAAAATTCAATTAAGAATTTAAATCTCACAATCTTGAAAATTATGAATTTGGCCAAAATTAAGATGAGTTGTTGTTTATTAAAAACTGTCGTTAAATGAACGTCACTGTATTTTGAAAAACAAATTTTAGAATCTTGGTCTTGCCACAATTTATAGTTCTATAGCTGGTTGTTTGAAGAGAGTAATTTGAAAATAAGGTTGTACTTTGTATCTGACGGAATGTCGAGAAAGTACTGTACTTTGAACTAGTTCCAGGAAGTCATGTTATAAATTATAATGCTAGTTTGAACATTTGAGATGGGTTCATGAAGTTTTGAAAACACTCCTTAATAAATTCGAAAAAGATACTTTTTCTGCTTGAGATCGCTTCTGCGGATTTTGCAAGGATAACTACAAATCGATCCTTAATCTTGCTAACGTTTAAGTCCTCAATTATCCCAATAATTAGTGTTTTATATTCTTTATCTTTAGATCAGAGACAGGTTTGACTGATGTTTTATTTCTATCATTATGACTTCACAATATTATTTAAAAATCTGCATCAAATTTGTATCATAAAACCTTAGCATAAGAGCCTAATTAATAGATTACAATGGTATCTTTTTAATCCAAACCACTTTGGGATTTTATTTACATTAGACGAACTGATCATTGATAATTTAAACCAATGCTTTAAAGAATAACTCGTATGTTTTTAACAAACCCAACAAAGAGCATCAATCGAAGTAACATGCAACAAAGGGACCTTTTGATCTATTCAATAATTTGTACGGTTACAACACTTCTTGAAATTGTTAATCCCATTATCTTGTACAGATTTGTTTCAAAAAAATAGCTCAGCGTTTCAAAAATTGTATCTAAGTGTATAGTGGATATTCAACAAGAGTAAGATATGCTCTTCTTTGCTGTCTTATTAGTTGTTTATATAACTTTCTTAAAGGTTCACTGTTGGATTCATAACAAATAACTTACAATTACTGATTGTAAAATTGAGACTTAAATTTGTTCGTTTAGAGGAAAATTTGGAATAATAGATGATATTCGTGGATCGAGTTCGGGTTCTTCATCGATCTGCTCAGGGAGGGGCTTATATCAAGATGCCTCTTACTGATCCGTTGATGGAGTTAAAGTTACGATCTCGAATGTTTCAGTCGCGAAACAATCAAAGATGATATTCCTATTTTTGTCATGATTTAACAATCTTCGTCATCATAAAGTGTCGAGATAAGCCGTCGTATAGAATATCATCAATGTTCATTTGAATGATTTATGTTTAAAGAACTGGTGGGATTTTTGCTCATTGTGAATGTTTTTTATTTTATAATTATCTTTATTTTGTTGTATTTAAAAAATTAATATAATTTTAAAATAATTAAATAAAAATAAAAATTAAATAAATGAAAATTTTTAAAAATATTATTAAAACTATTTTTTAAGCGAAGAATCGCAACGTAATAACTGTCTTTTAATTTAAAGAAATTGCGTTGTGGTCGTTGAATTTCGGAATGTGTTCTCCTATTGGTTGCCAAATCAGAGTTCAAAATTTGGGGTATTTCTGATTGATTGGTCAATCAGGAAGGTGATAAAAATTATCAATTACAAAAAAAATCATTTTCATCTTTAAAATAGGAATACACTGTTACAACTATTGGATTTTGAATTTTTGGTAAAAAGGAGAATTTTTGGGCAGACTGATCACATTTTGCATCGTAATTTAATCGTGTGTGGTCAATTTTGAATTATGTCTACATATAAACATAGAAAGTTATGTAAAAAGTTCAAAATAAAAGTTTGGCTCTTAATTGTTTTTGCTAATAAAAGTTTCGAACTCTAAAATGGCTTTAATTATTGATAATGATGCCTAAAGGTTCATTGTAATTTTGCTGAATGGTTTCAGCTGGGTGATGATCCTATTACGATAAATAAAGAAAGTCATGCTTTTGAAAACATTAATGACTCAGGTCATGGGAATAGAAAGATAAATATTGATTTGATAATCCTCAATACTGTAAAGCCTCTCTATGGGGTTATGGATCATTGAGCGTTTGAGAAAGAGATAATTTAATCGAATAATGATGTTGTACAAACCGCTATTTATATTGTAGACGTTTTTGGAACATTGGTCTATTCTACGACTGTGTCTAATTTTCCCTCTGGTTCTTAAGCTCCTAACAATAGCATAACTAGTTTCATATTTTCTTCTTGTTCAATCTCTTTTTTTTAATATTTTATAACTGATTTATAAATTTGTTCTTCGGTATCTATGAATAAGCTTTTGGAATATCTCTTCAAAATGTTCATACACAGATTCCTCAACCGGTTCTTCACCTGATTCCTTTATATGGAGAAGATACAGTTTTAAATATCTATTTTTTAACATTCCTAATGATTTTAATTTTTGTTTACAAGAGCTTTGTAATTATCGTAAGGATTAAATGGATATTGATTTTGATTTTTAGGTGCAGTGCAAAGTTATATGGTGCTAAATAAGATGAAGAATTAATTCACAGATTTGATTTCGTACCAACATTTCACGAATAATCAATTGTATGATTGTGTACATTATCGTGTAACAGACATCAATAGTGACGATCACGATATTCTGGTGGAATTCGACGAATTCTTCTCCTCAACCATTGTACAACTTTCAAATATAAAGCCACAGTAACTCATTGGTGGTTTTGGACAAACTCACGGTGGATGATACCTTTCCAATTGAAGAAATCTATGGACACTATCTTGGTTTTTGATGGAAATTGTCATGTTTTTTTCCATTCTATTTATTAGCTTAATTTCTATATATATATATATATATATATATCAATTGAATTTAGAAACCTATTTTTGAAGGCCTTCTACTCAATCAATTTTCTTCAAACTCTGTGCACTTACTCATTCTCGATGACTATAAATGATTATGTACAAATTTGATTTAAAAAAACTTTTTAAGATCCTTAAACTGGAAAAAACGGAAAATTCGGAGTTCCCGAACAATATTTATTGCAAGTTATCAACTTATAAATTATAAATAGTTTATATTAATTTTTATTGTTCTTTTAATTAATTTTTTTAATTTTAAAAACTTTGTTTGCAAAGTAGAGTTTTGTCTGCATAAAAAATGGATATAAAAACTTTAATTTTTTCATTTTGTAGTGTCTTGAGGTCCTGATTTTTATGTCTATTCGGCACTTTTACGCTCTGTTTTCGGGTCGTACTGAAGCATCATAACGTTTTGATTATCTTCTGATTCTAAGAGATTTCAGAATCATAGATGTTGAAAATATACATAATTTTGGATATATACAAAATTCTGCTTCGATAATATACCATATGTCGCACACGAAGATAATTCATTTCCATTCCTACGTTAAAGGAAGAATTTATTAATAAAATGTTCTCAAAAGAAAGGGATTCATCACTTGGGAAAGAGTAAATCATTTTTTCTCAAGACAACAAATCGAGAACAAATTAACTATAATATTTTAACAATATTTTGAGTCATAATCTTATATCTATTCTTTGAATTTTTATATGCATATATTTCTAAAGATTTCATTAAAATAAAGGAAAAAGTTTTTGAAAGGAATCTTAGTATCATATAAGGTTTATGTAGAATTTAGTATAAAAGAGATAGACCATTTGGAAAGACCCTTTCATCTTCGAAATTAGAATACATTCCAGTACTTCATTGAGTAACGTTAATTGAGAATGTGATTTCTAACAATACTTTGAGCTACCTAAATTACCGAAAAAATATAAAAGCAGACCACCAAACACTCACCATCAACTTCTTTTGAAGAATGGTATATTTTGGACTGTGTTTTGGTGCTTCATTCGTGTCAACCATGCTTGCTGAACGTTTGCGATTATCATATTGTATTCTCTGTTCATCACAAGTGACAATTCTATCCAAAAAGTGATCACATTTATAACGAGAAAGCATAATTAAGCAAAAATACAAACGCTTTTGTTTCTTCTTTTCATTCAACTCATGTCGAATCCACTTGTCCAATTTTTTTCGTTTTATCAATTTAAGCAAAGTGATTCAATATTGTTTGCTTTGAAACAACAAACGTTAGAGATAAATATTTCTGATCAATAACAATACCCGACTCTCAAATTTAGACAAAGAAGTCTTTAACTCTACTATATGCAGAATTCGGTGCTGAACACGAACATGATAGTCATTTTCCTCCTATACGTCCAGATGTTTTGTAAATTAAGAAAAACTGATAATTATATAAATTTTATATTTTAAAGCAACATTCGATGCTTACACGTTAAAACAATAGAATAAATTAATTGTAAATATAGTATAGTATTATTAAAGTAATAATTAACAGCCCTTAAATTGTATTCTTATTATTAATGTAATATTTTTATATATTTTAAATTATAACTTAAAAGAAATTATTTTCTAAAATAGTAAAATAATAGAAAATATTAAATATTGCATCAAATATATATTATGAATACAATTTACTGGCAATTAATTATTACTTTAATAACAATCAAGTATTGTAAACTATATTTACATTTAATTTGTTCTATTGTTTTATCGAATAATCATTGTGCGTTGCTTCAAATTGTGTAATTACTGCAATTTATTTTATAATTCTCGCGTAAGATATTTTTAATATTATTACCTAATTAATACTTAAACAATTATAATTTTTTCAGGTTATGTCGAATAGACGTCAATGTGTCAACAATCTCAATAAATTTTGCTATATTTGTGGAAAATTTATATTTAAAGGTACATACAGATCCATTATTCCCAGAATCCAAAGCCTTTTTTTCACTACTTTAAAATGAAAATAGGAGATCAGAACAAGTCATTTGTGCCCCATTGTGTCTGCCAGAAATGTTTTTATGATCTCTCTTTATGGTCCTCTGGAAAACTGAAACAAATGCCATTTTCACCTCCAATGGCTTGGCGTGGGCAGATGTCTCATGTTAACGATTGTTACTTCTGTTTGACAAATGTTCGTGGTCACAATAAAAAGACAGCTCATCTTATTTATTATCCTGATGTACCATCAGCAGTTCTGCCAAGACCATATGAACCAGAAGAGGAGCCTCCTGTTCCACTGAATGATTTAAACATTCTTTCTAACAGCGATGATGAAGTATCAGAAACACCTGATGACATGGAAGTCAACTGACGACCGGATGACGTGGAACACACATGTAAAAGCATGTAAAAGATCAACTTGATTATTTTGTCAGAAAATTGGGGGTATCGAAAGATGGTTCCTATCTTGCTGCAACCATGTTTAAACAATTTGGTGCTTTAGCAGCAGGAACGAACACGACGGCTTACAGGGCAAAGGATAAGATGTTCATGGAATTCTTCAAAACAAGGTATGGCGATGAGATGGTCTACTGCGATGACATTGAAGGTCTTCTTTCGAGTATGAACATTCACACGAATGTGAAAGAGGACTGGTGGCTCTTTGTCGACGGTAGTGTCAATAGTATGAAGGCTGTGCTCCTCCATAAGGACAATAAGTTTCCTGCACTGCCAGTGGTCTATTCAAGGAAAGGGAAAGAATCCTATTCCTCTGTTAAGTTGGGGAGATTGAGAATCTTTCTTACAATCTCTAATCGAACTTAACAAAAAGAGAAAACAGCCGAAGTTGAAATCTCAGAAAATTAATTAAAGACTTACGAAGTTAGAATGTAAAAACCATGTGTCAAGATTTTTATCTGATTTTATTATCAAATTAATGATAAAATTAAATCAATATTTTATATTCAAATCGATAATTATAGTTAATAATTAATGAAACAATTATAAAATCAATAACACAAGGCAAATATGTAATAATATGTATTTAATCTTTATATATAACAATGTACACAGTTTGTAAACAAAAAGTTTGACTTAGGTGTGTATTAATAATACTGACCTCTCAGGATCAACCGTCCAGAAGGTCTAAGTTTAATTGTGGTAATAAGAATTACTGATTTTATTATAATAATAATTAAGATTTTAATATATGAAAATTTTAATATATAATTTATTTTAATATTAAGATTTTACTAAGTATCTCTAACCTATTAACAATGTAATCCCTCTAAGCGTTAAAAATTCGCGATCCTTCCGTTAGATCAGTAATAATAACTGATCGATCAGTAATAATAACTGAATCCTTGAAGATACGTGATCGTGATCCTTCCAATGGATAAATTATTCTCGATCAGTAACAATAACTGAATCCTTGAAAATACGTGATCCTTCTAATGGATAAATTATTCTCAATCAGTAACAATATCAATAAAGGTTGTGGATGGTGCAGATCTATGATAATTTTAATTTTGCGTGATTAAAAAAAATTATTTTACCTACGATAATTTTAATTTTGCGTGAATGTGCTTCAATGTATGACTTTATATATTGAAGCGTAATGCGTAGCTGTAGAACAATCAAAACGCGTAGCTGTAGAAGAATCAAAACGCGTGAGAAAATGCGTAACAAAACAAAAAGATATGTAGTTCAAGGGTCTAAGCATAAGAAAAATATAACAGATGTTGCATGATAGATTTTAAAATATTGTTAATTTTAAATTTATAATATTTATAATATTTAGACTAAACATATTATGAATAACATCATCGCGTTATTCTCAAAAATAATAAATAACCAAAAAATAATTAAGTTAAATACAATTTAAAAATAAAATAAAACAAAAATAAAATAGTTAATTAAAATATTGCTATTATATGCAATTCCAAAGTAAAATAAAACTAAAATAAAATAATTAAATAAAATATTGTTATTATATACAACCCCAACACCTCATTGAAATTGATATATGAGCTAATTCATTACGATAACTTCTAATGGGGAGTTTGTTCTGATTTAAAAATCATCGGAATGCTCACTGGGATGCAGGGTCGTTACACCAAGTACAATTGTTTTATTTGTCTATGGGATAGCAGAGCGCATCAGCAGCATTACAGCAGACACCATTGGCCAGAACGTGTAAATCGAACACCAGAAGTGCAATATGTCCTCCACGAGGCTCTTGTACCACAAGGAAAAGTAAATTTACCACCTTTACATATCAAGTTTAGGATTTTCAAAAATTTCGTCAAGGCTTTGGATTCGGAAGGCGAGCCAATGAAAACACTGAAGAATATTTTTCCATAACTGTCAGCAACCAAAATAAAAGAATGTGTCTTTTTTGGGCCAGATACGAAGAAATTAATGAAAAGTCAGCAGTTTCAAGATGCATTACCCCCAGTTGAAGTACGTGCCTGGAATGCCATAAAAAGTGTGTGGAAAACTTTCTTGGTATGTTTTCATACTTCAATCACTTGAACGACAAACGTACGATAAAATTTAATGGTATTTGCTATTTATTTTTATTTTTTCTCAGACAAACATCGATCTCTTGATTACCGTGATATAGTTTCAGAAATGCTGGATGCATTTGAACTGATGAAGGTGAATATGTCTCCAAAAATTTACTTTCTAAAAAGTCATGTTGACTTTTTCCAATCCGAGATAGAACAGGTCACAGATGAACATGGTGAACTATTTCACCAGACAATTTCAACACTGGAACAGCGATATCAAGGAAGAGCAAATCCAAGAATGATGGCTGACTATTTCTGGATGATTTGCAGTCCTTAAAATATAAATTACTTCGCCATAAGTACTGTGTTACTGGTTTTCGACCTCGGACTTTTGCACTTTTTCAAAGTAAATAAAAAACATAAGATAACAAAAAATCTGGACGTATAGGAGAAAAACGACTTTAATATTCGTGTTTAGCATCAAATTCTGCATATAATAGAGGTAAAGACTTCTTTGTCTTAAAAAAGTTCAAATTTGTCGGGTAGTGTAATTTTAATTAATTTTTATTGATGTATTCAATAGCCAAGATATGTAGCAATCAAACACAAAAGACTGAGCAACAGAATGATAAGTCATTGTCAAATTATAACTATTTGAATTTATTGTAATCATGCCTAGAAATTTCATACTCATATAGTTGATGGATGTAATGACAAAACTGGACAAATCTTTATTAAAGTATGAAAATAAAATGACTAAATACTTTTATTAACTTGTTTTATTTCTACGTACCGTCTGTACCTTCTTTTGGTCCATGTCCCCTACTTAAAGCTATTATTTTGTAAAGGTCAATTTTTACATCCTAATCTTATTTCTTTAGAGTTTCTTCCTTATTCAACATGTTTAATATGCCTAATAAAACCAATTTTTGATTTCATCCATATTATATCTTTTTCATGTTTAATTCATAGCTCATCTGAACTCAACCGACAAGTTCTTTCAGCGTGTCTCATATATTATTCAAGCAATCAAATGTCGAATGAAACACATCTATCAATTATTCAAAAGAAAAAGACAATTTTTCGTGTCAAAATTTCCAAACCAAACTCCTTACATTAAACCGTACTCGAACTTAGCGTTTTTAAACTGGTCATTAGAACTCGTTCTCTCGGGGATATCGAAAAGGTTAATTCACAAAATGGTTCTTAAAATCAACAAATTTTTTAATCAAACACACAAAATCGTAATTTATATCAAATGTTCAAAGAGAAAAAAGAAACAATTTTTAAACAAAAAAGAAAAATCAAAGGGTTTTCAAGCAGCAGTTTAATGAACCACACGAGCTAAAGTGAAATTCCGTCGACTTATATTTTCTTTGATTGATTTCTACTTGCAGAAGGTTGACACGAGCGACAGTCGTCCGCTTTACGCTTCGTTAAATGATGATCGTATGTTGTCCCAGAGGACTATTTATATTCTTGATAGTGAAATGAGGCAACTTAAAAATGATAAAGTCAGTGATTAATGGTCGTAAAGAGTCCGAGCTGGCAGTAAATCGAGGATGAGACGATACATGCCAATGATCTGGAAGCAGAATTAATTACATCTAGTGTTTAACATGACATCGTGACTGGGATTAGTCTTTTGTCAGCCTGTCGAAGATAACTAATGAGTTTGAGATGCTTTCTCGGTCTCTACCATTTTGAGTTCATAAACTGATACGAGGATTATGATACTCAGAGCAGTTGGTAAATAAGCTCATTAATTTTTTTTCGAAAAAAAAATATTTCAGTTATTAAAATCTATAATCATAAAAAAAATAATTTCCATAAAATTAATCTAAAATTAAATTAATTTTATTTTTTTAATTATTCGAAATTCTCTTACTTCTCCTTTCGCGTAAGAAGTAAATGAAGGATAAGTAATAATGGAAAATAATTTTAATTGAAAAAAATGTCAATTTTTTTTCTTGCAAGTCCTCAAAGACGGAAACAAATTTTCCAACATAAAATTATTCCATTAAAAATTATTTTGTTTTTTTATAAAAAGAAGACCATATATAGTATAAATAAAATTCATCAGTAATTGATATAATATTCTCTAAATTAACAATAATTGAATAAAAAATCAGACTATTCTCACTCTCTTCTGGATATCTTTTAATCAATCAGTCCCTATTATCACCTCTTCCGTCGGAGGAATTCGTGTTTCGTAGGAATTACCGAGAACAATTGCTGGAGGGATAATTAGCTGGTGTTGGCCAGTAATTGGTACCTTGAGAGAGTCGGATGGAAATAAATGGTGGAAAGAAAATTCAATTTAGCTTCAATAATGGAACATTTTATTTGCTAGTAATTACACACTTTATTTAGTGCATCTGCGGATAATTATGTTATATTTCGATGATTGGGAATCTGAGAAGAGTCAAGTGTAGAGGTGGGGACAAAATTGTCTCAAACAAATAACAATGATCGCATTCCTATTGACAATGATAAAAGTAAAACGAAATTGGTTTCGTAAAATAGTTGAAATCGTAGAAATATTATCGAAATATAAAAGAAAAAGATTTTGTGATAAATATTTTTTATCATATTTTTAAAATTATTAATCAGTTTTTGTCAGAAATGGTTTATTTCCCGAATATAAAACATATAATAATAAGGGAGCAGGACGTTTTGGTACGCCGTTTGAAATAAATATCAATGTAATATGAAAATTTTATATTTAATATGAAAAAATATCTATTTAATATTAAAAATTCTGCATTTTAAATGAAAAAATATAAATTTATTATGAAAAGTTGTATATTAAATATGGAAAATTATCAAATTCATATGAAAAAATTAAATTAAATTTGAAAAAAATCTTAATTAATTATGCCAAATAGGCTCTAAATATAAAATTTTATTCATAGTTATTTAAAATTCTTCCTTGGTGGTAAGCTGAATTGCAAACGTGAATTTTCAACATTTTTCATATTAAATCAATAATTTTTCATATTAAATACATATTTTTTTTCATAATTGAATTAAATTATTTTTTAAAAATTGCCGAGTTCGTGAATTCGACAATTAAACAAATTCAGCATAACAGATCATACTTACTACAGCTAAAAATTTTATAAATAAATTTACCAAGTACCAAAACGGCGGTACCAAAACGGCTGGGACCAAAACGGTATGTACCAGAAATTCCGAAGAAACATTAAATCTTTTACTTGAAATGCTGTTAATCAAAGAAGAATGTCTTTAAAGTAGGGTTGGACGAACTTTTTTTACGAAGGACCACATTGAAAGCTTTTAAGTTGTACTCTAATATTCAATTTATTGTAACTTTATACTTTATTCATAATTAGGGTAAATACCGTTCAGATCCCAGCCGTTTTGGTACCGCCGTTTTGGTACTTGGTAAATTTATTTATAAAATTTTTAGCTGTAGTAAGTATGATCTGTTATGCCAAATTTGTTTAATTGCCGAATTCACGAACTCAGCAATTTTTAAAATAAAATTTTAATTCAATTTTGTAAAAAAATATGTACTTATTATGAAAAATTATCAATTAAATATGAAAAAATATCAATTTATTATGAAAAATATCGGTTTATAATGAAAAATTATCAAATTAATATGAAAAATGTTGAAAATTCACGTTTGCAATTCAGTTTACCACCAAGGAAGAATTTTAAATAACTATGAATAAAATTTTATATTTAGAGTCTATTTGGCATAATAAATTAAGATTTTTTTTCAAATTTAATTTAATTTTTTTCATATGAATTTGATAATTTTCCATATTTAATGTATATTTTTTCACAATAAACTGATATTTTTTCATAATAAATTTATATTTTTTTATTTTAAATGCAGAATTTTTAATATTAAATACATATTTTTTCATATTAAATATAAAATTTTCATATTACATTGATATTTTTTATATTAAATATAATTTTTCATATTAAATTGATAATTATTTCAAACGCCTGTACTAAAATAGCTGGAACTAAAACGGCGGTACCAAAACGATCTGGGACAAAAAGGGCGGGACCAAAACGTCCTACCCCCTCATAATTACAACGAGAAACATTTATTATCACTGTTATTTATTAAAAGTTTATGGTGTCCAAAAAAAATCTAATAGCAAATTTTAGTTTTTTTTGTGTGATTAAATAAATTAATATGTTTTAATTTCAGTAATTGTTTTATTTTATGAAACACGTTAAAATTTGTATTATGACATGTTGAATTTTTTTCAGTGCAATGATTTCAAACATCGAATATAGCAGCGTTATCAAGTTATTTGTGTTGAAGAAGAAAACGTGCAGTGAAATCTACGATCTTCTGCAGTCAACTTACTCGCATGATTCCAAATAAATATTTGGTAAGAGAGTTTAATGATTTGATCAAGAAAAATCAGGTCAAACACAAGAAATTTTTGACACAGTTGATGAAAAATGTGAGAAGATAGCCCAAGAAAACGTCGAATTATCATGAAAATGCTGTCAACGAAACCCAATGCTAAACTGAAATCTATGGGTTTCAGAAAACTGTGCTCCAGATTCGTACGCCGCTTCTTGACTGGTGAAATGATATAAAACCGCTTGGATTGCCGTCAGAACAACTTTAACCTGTGTGACCAGAATGGTGAGACTTTCCTGGCAAATTTAATTCCGAAAGATAAAACCCCACTCTGTATGTATTTACCGGAAACAAAACGAGAGTCCGTTGAGAGGAAACTGAACCCATCTTTGAAGATGCAAACGGGGACAAGTCATGGACGAGTAATGATGCTTTCCATTTTTTGAGATCATAAAGGTATTATTCTCATTGA
Source organism: Girardia tigrina (assembly GCA_001938485.1). NCBI lineage: Eukaryota > Metazoa > Platyhelminthes > Tricladida > Dugesiidae > Girardia > Girardia tigrina. The sequence goes on from MQRK01248817.1 coordinate 91,325, forward strand.
TTTCGTGGATAAAGGCATCAGCATTAACACTGCTTATTACGATCAAATTGTGGCAACCACCAGAAAGAATTGACGGAAGCAGAAGAACACTCGACTACAGCTTCTCCACGACAATGTTCCAATGCACACATTTGGCATTTCTCGTACCACAATTGAAAGTGTTGGACTAGTTCTTGTGGATCATACTCAGTACAGCCAAGATTTGGCACCGATCGATTTTTATCCTTTCAGATACCTACAGAAGCCTTTAAGAGGCATCAAGTTTGAATCCAGAGATGATTTTAAGTTTGTCGTAGAGCATTTCTTCGTAGCATCCCCGTTAGAATTTTTTTAAAAACTCGTTTTCTGAGTTATTTATCGTTGGCGGAAGTGCGTGGAGTGAAATTGACATTATGTTGAAAAATGATGTCCACATACGTTAAGCTTGTTGCTTTATAAAAATGGCCCTTTTTTGGCTTTCGGTTTTCTTTGTCAGGTCTTTGACGCTCAATTTACACTTGTAATAATCTCTTTTATTATATTGATCCTCATCCTATAAATTTAGTTACAATATGTGTTTAACGCCGTCAATGCGATTTTTTATTTTTTCAATGTGTTGATACTGTATGTGCTATATGTTTCATTAATGAAACATTCCACCATTCGGACAAATACAGACTTGTTTATGTATTAGGTGTATAACTAATTAATTTCGTATTTGTTACGAAATAACCTTATATTCGTATTTGCTACCTCATTTCATATTTGTTACCTCATTTCGAATTTGTTACTAACCTCATATCTATTTATGTAGTCAATAGTCAATTTTATTGAATTTTAGTAAACACACAAATTTTTTTTATTACTGTCAAAATGTCAAATTACGTTC
>MQRK01248821.1:0-20566 GCA_001938485.1 Girardia tigrina
ATATATATATATATATATATATATATATATATATATAAAAATTTAATTTGGTAAGACGGTAAATAAATTCTTATTTACCTTGTTAATTAAAACAATTTTATTTACATACTTTTATTTTTTATACAATACCTAACAATTTAATTCAAAACTTAGTAAAAACTATTTACTTTATTTAAATTTTAATATGAAAATTTGAAACGATTTAATATTTTTAAAGTTTTTAAATATCTTATGTTGTACTTTAATTGCAAATTATACTCGAATAATTATTTATCGTAAACATCTGTTGGGATATGAAGAAGAAAGTGAATTTAGAAATTTTGAATCTTTAATCTCAATATTCACTTTTAAAAACACAAATCTTAAATCTTTATCTTTAATCGTAAATCTTTATTCTTTATTCTTTAATCAATAATCTTTATTCAATAATTCTTAATCAACAATCTTTAATCTTTGATCTGACTCCAATTAATCAGAAGGGACTTCCAACATAAATATATGAACAATGAACACAAATTCTTTTATGAAACTTTATTTCAAATAACAAATATCGACAAGTCAAAAATAATAATAATAATTCAATTCTTGATGACAGAACAAAAACACAAAAACAATATTTCGTACGAGTTAATAGATTACAGTAAAAACTGTGAATCTCCCAAAACGAACGATATTGTACTTTTTAAATTAAACCTTCTTCTCCCATATGGGGTACTTATGGTTTAACAATATTTTAAGAGAATAAAATAAAAATAAATTAAGTTTTGTATTTACGTTACTTGTTAAAGCGACTTCTTCTTGATTAAATTTCTTGCAGATATTTTTGGGCAAACTAAAACTGAATTTGCTGCTGTTTATATAGCAGTTTTCATCAGCCTTGAAAATGCTCCAACCGCGTATCAAAAGAGTGCAATGCACGTACCCTTCTTGTTTCAAAGCTTTTGCAGAACAGAAGGAACTAAAAAGGCACATCAAAAACGTGTATATGGTCACGAAGCCGTAGCGACAGAATGGTGATAAACCTTTCCAATGTTCCATGGAAAATTGTCACAAGACATATAAAACGGATGGATGGTTAAAGTGACATTTACTGATTGATCACCGAACCCAAGGCAGTACCAGTGGTACTAGTGCTTCACAAAATAACGCAGATGAAGGATGTATAAAATCATAGAACCAGATCGCGATATATGATGTGTCAGTGCTTCTCGATGGTACTGCAGAGACAGACTCAGGAGTGATTCGAAGAGTGATTCTCGACTTTCGGTTAAGTAATACAAATGATGTGGGGATATTTCTGTGTCTCTTTACTCATTGTACGAAACGTGTTTACACAGCCAAAGCTGTACAGAATCACGGTACGAGGCATCATGACTGTTCCTTTCTAACTGGAAAACCGCAGCGTTTCCGTGCACTGAAAGCTCGTATTCTTGAATCTAAAGCCATGCGAGAAAGTCAGTAGGCTCTGTATTATCTATTATTGGTTTCTAACCGATACAGAGTGTATGACTCACTACCCTGTACGCCAATGCTGTTAATGTAGTCTCTACAATACAAAGTTATCCGTTCAATCAGAGGAAGCTTTTATGTGTTAGAAATAAATATTTAGTGTCATGAATCTCGATCTTAATCACGAACCTAATAATATCTATTAATGTTTTCGAATATTTTCTCACCAGTTGTTTTTGATTCTATTTTTTTACAACATACAAAATCTTCTACTATATCGTCTTCAAAGACGTATCTCACATAAATAATTAATTGAGACATTTTACCAATGTCTGTTTTTTCATCTAATTGTATAGCAAAGACAGAAGAGTTTTGCATTCGATTTAACAAAATTGTTTCTATATAACTTGATATTGTGGAAATTCTACGGCAAATGGTATCTCTTGATAATGGTATTGTTTGTAAATCATCACCATATTTTTCTCCATGCATAATTGATGTCATTTTTGTTGCCACAGGAAGAATAAGCGATTCTCCAATGGTATGAGGCTTTAAATGTTTCGCAAATTGAAAAAGAATTTTCAGGATCCGTTGTATAAGTTTTCAAAAATTTATTTTGATTTTTCATGACCTTAGCTCGTTTCTTAAAAATGTTTCAGATTTACATAATAAATCAATTTGTTTGCTGTAACAGCGATTGTTTAAATGCGACTTTTGGGGTTTTTAATTTGCGTTATTTCAATTCAATGATTCCGTCTTTAATATTCTATTTTGCTGTTGATTTTTTTCACACAGTATGGTGATATTGATTTTGAATTTGTTTGTGAGAGAATTGAGCTCGACAGGATCGTCTTATTTATTTTTTTGTGTAATCGATTTTTGTCAAAATAAAAGATTTGGAGGAGAGTTGATTAAATTTATTCGAATGTCTGCTGAAATTATTTTTAACATCATGTCATTGGAAATCGATCGAATTTTATTAAAAACTTGCTCAAATATTTTGATAGTTCAAGAAAAATGAGTGTATTTGAGATGCATTCCCATCCAGTCTCTCTCGTTCTAGTGTTCATTTATAATTGCTCATTTTTTCTTAACGAGTTGAGAGACAGAGTATCAGATTTGTATATATTTGATAAAAATCATTTGTTTGAGCAAACTGTCAGTGTCAAACGGTTCTGTCAACTTCTGTCCCGAATCATTTCAGAATATCTTGGAGCCTCATTGCTGTCTCAAAAAAGACTTGAAATATCTTTTATCTTCTCATTCAGACTTGTCTCAGTTCATTGTCTCAGTTCCACAACGACCGCTCCCTGTTGGATGATTGAAAACAGTTTGATCAGTGTTTCGGAGTCGATATTTGATTTGGTTATCCGCCCGCTGGAGTTATCTCGAAACATGGAGAACGTTATAATTTCCGAATTGATATTTGAGACAGTCAAGAACCAAATAGAGTTGGAGCAAATATATCGGTGCTTCAATGAGATTCGATATCAGTTGGTCGAAAAATTGTTAAGTATCCTTCTCCAACCGATGATTGCAATTATTCAAAAATGGGTCCAGCACTTTGACAGCGAGGAACACCAACCAATGCGCGATGATACTTCCTCGTCCGATTCTCGGGCAGCCTGAGAGTTGGCGGAACAATTGCTAACGCTAAAATATTTTTGAAATAAAATACCACTGCTTCCAATTAAAGTATTAATAGTTTTACAATATATATAAAGGTGCTCTTTTGTTGGAGGGTCATTGTCTGTTTGATTACTCTTTATGCCTTTTCAATACGTAACAAAACATTATGCCCATTTATATTTATAATAGGAACACTTGCAGTTATTGACTAGCAAATTTTACATAAAAATGAACAGAAAAAAAACAGAAAAATTATCAAAATAAAATTGAAATTAAAAATGATATAAATTAACGTGATGCATAGTTTTTCATCACGAAAAAGCATTAGATTGATTCTCTATTGCCTGTATTTTTGCATTGATAAATAAATTTCTTCGAATATGGCCACTCCAAAAAATCGGTTCGCAACCCCTAGTTAACACACCACTGATTTAAACGATCCAAATTTTGCTTTCATAAAACACATGTTGCTAGCTTTGATATTTGTACCGAAAACGAAGTGGTCAATTTCTTCAAAAGTATATGGAGTAGTGGCATATTTACGGAAGACATGCAACCAATTGTAGATTTTTTCGAAGACACATGGATTGGGCGGCGAAGCAATGTCCTATAACGCAGGTCGTCCATTTTTTCACATTGTTTATAGAGTTGTTATAATTTGGTTTTAGAAAATCGCCCTAAGACGAACAATAACTTAGAAGAATGGCATAATGGTTTTCAATCACGTTTAAATTCGTTGCACTCGGGTTTCGGTTATTTATAAAAGTTGTTAAACATGAACAAAGTTTGAAAGAATTAAAGATGGAACATTATTTAAGTGGTCAAAACCCCCATATTGTGACTGTGCAGCAACATTATTTCGTGTTGTATCGGGATGAAATATAAATAGTAACATTTAAGAATATTTTTGTGCGATTGCTCACAATTTGTCTTACTAATAAATTATATTATTTCATTTTTTTAATCTTTTCGTATAACAAATTCGATAACTATTCTTTGGTAAAAATTTTTATTATATTTATTTTTTCGAATAATTTCTGTATCGAAGAAATAGTTTGCAAAGATCTCGTTTTCGAAGAAATTACAATGAACTATTATGAATACGTCTGGGTTAAACTTGTATGAAATGGATATGAACCAGGAATTAACGGAGTTGAAAGACAATGAGTGGCTCATCCAATTCGAGAGTAAGTCAATGCCGAATCTTCCGTTAATGATGGGGATGCAATCTGCCAAAAGGAAAGTGTATTATATGTTGTTGAACTACGGAGCTCTAATAAATTCGTGTCCAGACTCATTGCAGAAAGCCTGATTTATGTAGAAAATTAGGGCAAATGAAGAAAAATGGACAAGTCCCTTGAAATAATAGTCTTGTGGCGGGTTTACCAACAGATCAACAAACGGATCATAGTCTGTGGCATTACCAGAAAGATGTGGTTCCTGACACAACTTGGTTTGACTGAATGTGACGCTAAAATTCAAGATGCACCTATGGCTTTCGGGAACTGTAGTATACTAATAGCAAAATATCGGCGGATGCATATTAAAAAATGACAGTTCAAGAATATTTAACCAATTATGTATTAATCATTTATCAAAATTTGCATTTTTTAAATTTTCATCATCTCAATTATTGATAATAAAATCGAATAATATTGAAAATTCTGTTAAATTGAAATATCTATAGAGACACATTATTTCAAATGATATTTATGCATGTTATAAGTAATGATTATTAGTGTTTATTTACGCTACTAAGAGTTAATTATGATCAAATATGAGATTAAACACGATTTTTATACTAAAATACGTCATTAACCCATTAAGAACGGAATTTAACAATACAAGTAAAGTTTCAATTGTCCGTAGAAATATTATTTACCGTCTACTCAGCGCCCAAACATTATAAAACGTCACTCATATATTACACAATCTGATAACATCCACTTAACAGTGTAATTTAAATTCCAGCGTCTGTATGTGAACATTTTTTGAAGTGGTGTATTCTGTTACTTATATGTAACTCTAGTACCTAATGGGTTAATTTATTATAGTATAATAATTTATTGTACTGTAACAATTTTGGGTGATACGTATGTAAACACCGATTTATATTTCAATTTAAAGTGGGATGAAAATCCTGGAGTGTAATAATTAAAATTTGTCTTTGTTGTAGCTTCGTTTGTTAAATTTTAGTTTTATCATTTGTAAAAGTTTCGCAATTTATGTCTCGACATGAAATCTATATATCCGTCAAACTTGTTATATCCATGATCTCAGATTTCCTCTGATACATTATGAATCGTGTTAAGCATTTCACTCATGATGAGATAAAAAAGTTTAAAGAAGTATAATATTGTATTTTAATTTTAATGTATATTTTAGATTTCTTATGAAGTTATCATGGTAGTTAAACTACTTTCGAACCCCACATCATAATCTTGAAAATGTCTTTTTCTATGACATTAAATTGTTACCATGTAACCGACTTTATAAATATATTAATATTGTACATTGTTGATACGCGCAAAACCGTATGAGTAAGTTAATCTGTATCAGGAGATTTGTGTATTTCAATATATTCTTAAAATAAGTAAGTGATCATGAGTTTTCAAGATGTATATTATAAATTAATAACAAACTGCAAATTTTAAAAACTCTCAATCTTTTTACACAACCAAAGAATGAGTAAAATAAATATCTAGTAATTAATCTCACAAAATATGAAAAATTATAGAACAAAATATTTTGCAATCATTTTCTTGAAGTTGACGCAAATGCTGCAGTCGCTTGAGATTGAACTGATTTTGTGGTTGGAATTTGTGCCGGAGGACTTTTGGAAGACTTTGAATTTTTAGGGGAGCTATGTTGACTTGACCGGGAAATTCCTTCTTTTTTCGGTGGCATTCTTTCATTCACTAAATCCATTACTTTAACATCCTCAAAGGAACCTATCATGGTTCGAGGAGACAGACCAGTTATGGCTGCAAAAATTTAATATGAGATTTATCGATAAAAGAAATATTACTATTTTCAATGATAAATATTACAATGCTAAATAAAATCTCAAATTTTGAAGGTTAAAGGGATGATAGTAGAAATTCAAGTTAACTTCGTTTAATAAATATGTTTTGGATCCTAAAATGTTTTAAATGATTTGTTGTTTTCTCTTATCGACATTTCAGTATTAATTACAAGGGATTCTAGACAATCAAACGCTTATCAAAACTAAATCCATTTTTCTGAAGAAATGTTACTCAAAAGTATAAATTTATTCAAGGAAAATAGAACAAAGTTTGCTTTCTTTATCCTTTAATATAACAACAAATGTATATTGGGAGTGACATGTGACGCGTTATATATAAGACCGTTGGATCCTAAAATTAAAGTTCAAAATGCACTCACAGGGTTTTTAAATGATTTATTGATGACGTATTGATTACACAATCATTACTGGTAGTATATAAGGCCATTTCTTTTTAAAAAAATCAGTTGTTCCGAAGATGACGGTTAATCCGTCGAAATTAATAAATATTTTCAATTGACTTTCGAATTTTAAATGTATATACATACAGGAAAAAGGTTAAGGCTACTGCTGAAAGATTTATATACTCGTCAATTTTCTAAAAAAATTGACTTCAATGAAAACTTTCATACCTTTTTGTAATTTTATATTTATGAACAAATTTTATGAGGCCTAATAATTTTTTCATGTCGATTATGGTTAATTTTATTCTGTATGTTTTCAATTTACTAAAGAACCTTTATTTATTAATAATTAGACTTTTTAAAACATTGTAATGAAAAAAATACATTTAAGATACAAAATTTTTGGAATTAAGCAAATGTTTTTAAAAAAAATATGGAGTGGAAAAAATTAATTCATGTCTTGACCGAACATTTGAAAGCTGAAAAGTCCTGATCAAGTTTATCAAATCAGTTAAAAAGTGCTCCAACGATAATAAAACTTCATGATTTAACAATATACATATTTTAAAGATGAATTTAAGGAAGGAGTCTATTTGGATGCCACCGTTTTGACTCCAGTTTCAGTTTAATTTAATTATTTTTTTGAGGGTTCTAAACCTTTTTTTCATTTTAATTCCATTATTTTTTTATTTTGTACGATTTTAATTTTGCAAACTTTATTTTTTAATTTAAAAAATTAAATGACTTCATGTAGGAGGGGGGGAGGGGAGCAGAATTTTGTGATGAAGTGTGACGAGGGGATGAGGGGGATTTGTGAAATGTGACGTCACATTGAAATGATGCACTGTTTAAATCCGCCAAATTAATAGTCTGTTTATCAGCTCTTATTATTAAATTTACTGATGAAAAATAACTTAACATCTTAAAAAACGAAGACTATACATTAGGGATGTGACTTCGAAATAACATTTTAACGACATGCGAGCAACAAATGACATTTTACTAGATAATCACAAAATTATATACAAATGTATTCAATTATAAAAAAATTTCACCCACCAAGTAGTCTAAAGATTTGTATGCTACCACATAATTACGGTCATAGTCAACTACAAATGCGCCTATTCATCAAGCATCATTAGATAGCAGGAAACACAGACAAAGTTTTTCTACTGAGTTACTGAGAAGAGCAATGTCTCGTAAAACTTTTATTGACCTCTCAGCACACAAATTACTGTGGTGAGTTGGTATAGGGAATGACTTCGTAACCAGTGTTTCTCCAGACAGCATAACGCCTTTGGGTAAGGAAGAACTGCATCATACAGAAGGTCGTTCTGCTCTGTACAGTACAATTGATCACTGAACCATGCATCACACCAAGCACCGCAAATAAATCTGCATACTTGCTCTACATGTTCTCGCTCAGTAGGCAACAGTATGTAGGCTAACAAAGTAAATATTGTGCGTGAGTTCCAACGGGCATTGCTGATGCCATGCAGTGCACCAAACTTAATGTTATGCATAATGTTGAAATTTTGATAATGTCTACATACTCTAATTAGATGATTTAGAAACTTCATGTCGTCACGCCTACCATGTTTTTCTTCAGGTAGATCTACGGCGTTATTCCATCTATTTCTAAACTCTTCCTTCAAGATGTCGTACTCCTCAATAATCCTTGTCACAAATGGGTAGAGTATGTTAAGAGACTGAGTCACATCACAGAACATTTGAACACACACGTGTTTAAATACACAATCTAATACATGGTGCTTGCATCCAATAAAATTGGTGCGGATTCCTGATGTTCTAAGAACTTCCCCTGAAGTCTAAAAACAACGTCAGACCTTGAACCAGTGTTAACATTTGTTGTATCTGATACAATCATTTTAACAGTCGGCCACAATCAGTACTCATCCAATACGTTATGCATTGCATCTGCAATGGTAGAAGCTTTGCCATTGGGTAGCACCAAGACAGCTAGTCTAACTTTCCTATCTTCTTTCTTCAACACAACTACTTGGTGCTCTTTTATTCATAATCTTCTCATCAAAATGTAAGCACTATAGATTTTTATTTAAACTAAGTTTAAAGTTTTCTTTAAGTTGACGCACTTCCCTGTAAACAGTTCGATATACACCTGACTGAGAAGGGGTTGGTATTTGGATGCCGGCTTGGTGCAAAATATGCCTTACTTAGCCTCCCTTCGAACGAGCAACTTTGCTGATCATACTAATTTAACCGCACTATATGTCGACTGCTGCGAACGCTGTTTAAGTGTCTGAAAGGGAAACATTTGTGCCTCATAATTATCATAATCATCCCTACCACCATCACCATCATCATCATCGTCGTCGTTATCACCATCTTCATCATCCCCACCTCCATCATTATCACCATCGTCGACATCATCATCAGCAGCAGGTTTATCGTTATCTCTGCAACATACTTTTCTGCACTTTGATGGATGAATAGAACTCTTTTTAGCAATCTTTCAAGTTGTATATCAAACACATCCTCCACTCTAAATTATCACTTCGTGAAGTTTTTTATCTTCAGTACATAGCTAATGCCCAGTTAGGTTAATCATGTCGAATAAATTGCCGAAAAATTGATAAATGTTGTCAGTTGGTCTATTCAAGTATGCATCGCATCTTTTCATTGTCGTCTCAATTTTCCGAACAAGCGAGCGTGAAGAAAGTATAGGAAAATTAAGGTGATTTCACAGATGCTGAACTTCTCCAATTATTTCTATTCGTTTCTTTCTAAATTTATCTACTTCAGCCAGACCCAAATATCTACCAATTGGCATTTTGAACAATGAATTCAACGCTTTAATCTCAATGGCAATTTTTCCTCTTTTTTTACTAGAATCTTGAAACTTTGTTAAATTACGACTCCACGTCTCCTTGTTTTTAGCAACAGCAACCGATGATTTCGTGGAAAACATGTCAAAAATCAATTAATGATGCGATCTACAATAATATCTCTAATTGACAATAATAATACTTAATTAACAAAGCAAAAATTCTGATATGACATTAAAAAAAGCATTTAATAATAATTTTTTTAAATAAGAGGTCGATTGGTTTCAATGGTAAAATTTCAAAATTCGAAAAATGGTTTGATGGGTAAAATTTTTTCAAGTAACTAGCAAAATTTCGGTGTACTTATCACTCTTTCATAAAAGTTCCCACAAATACTATGCCAAATCATTTTTTTCGCATTTTTTAAAAGTCATACACCTACTATACATATATGTTAGTGGCTAACATTTTTGTAAAAAAATTTATGAAAAACTTAATTTTTTAAACACTACAAAAAAATTAATATTTCTTTAAAAAACGAAGCCAAAATATACCTTATACCAGTGTTTCTTAAACTGTGGGTCGTGATGATTTATTTTTATTTTTTATTGCACCTTTTAATTTGTATTTAAATATTCATTTTGTAATATATTAAAATAACAAATTATTTTCTAAAAATTTTATTAAAAAAGTAATATCTCATAAATAATAGACGCCACAAAATTATTGCTTTAAATTTTTATTTTTAACATTTGGGGTCGCGAAAACATTGTGGATCTTAAATAGAATCGCAGCTGAAAAGTTTAAGAAACACTGCCTAATACAGATTAAATTTTTGTGAAAGTTTTCGAAAATGAGAATCCGAGATACAAAAAGGTGGTTACGGTTGCAGTCCACCACTTTCTTAAGTTAGATTTCGACGCTTTCTTCGTCGCTACTAATGCTCCAGGAAGAAGTGCATTTATTAGGGTCGATAGAAAAATGTAAAGTAAAGAACTTATAGAATTGATAATGCTATATGACCGCTACGGTACTCATTTGAACGAAACAGGTATTATCATTTACGCTGACTTAGAGAAAAGGAAAATGTAAGGGGGGTCAGAGCTTTGTGACTTCATATTAAATGGGGGGTCAGGCTTCTTGTGACGAAATGGGATGATGGGAGGGGTTGGAAATATGCTAAAATCTAAATTAAATTATACTACTAAAATTGAATTATGTCATATGGTTTAATATTGTTTTTCTGAATATTTACGTGAAATTGCTAACAATTTTTGTATTGACTAATTCAATATTTGGTTGGTATTCGCTTTACTTGAATTTTTATAAAAAATTATTTTTAAAAATGATATTATGTTTCTAAAGTATAACAATTAAGTTGTAGTAAATAATAATTTATGGTATTCACTTGACTTTATTTTAAAATACTTGATATTTTATGAGCGGCAATCCTACCCCTGATTTTTTAATGTAATTGTAAAAAATTATTTATGATTCTTTTTTGTATTTGTGTGATTGAACGTTATAAAGAACAAACAGATAGATATTGTCGCTTCAGTTTTGCTACTTTTTCAAATCGATTTTCGTTCAATGTTTTATTTCAATTTTTCATGTCAAACATTCATTAAAAATATTTTTAAAATAGTATTGCATGTTTTTATACTATTCAATGAAATTTCAGTAAATAATAATTTTCTGGTGTATATAAAAATATATTGCTAAAAATTTAACGACTATAAAGTATTCATTTGAAAAATTAATATCAAAGAAAAAATAATAAATAACAATGTAATAAAATTTAATCAAAACTTTGGTTCTAGCCATCAAAAATAAAAATGTTCATAAAATTAAATTAAAAATTGAGGTCAAAATCATCAAAAATAAAAATATTTATAAAATAAAATTTTAAAAATGAAGTCAAAACTGTTGAAAATAAAACAGTAATTAAATTAAACTAAAAATGGATACAAAACCATCAAAAATAAAAATATTCGTCAAATTAAATTTTAAAAATGGATGCAGAACCATCAAAACTAAAAAAATTAAGTTAAACTAAAATTGAGATCGAAAAGGCGGGTTCAAAACAAGCGGGTTCAAAACAAACGGGATCAAAACAGTACACACCTGAATTAAATACAGATATCAGCGAAAAGAACAATTAAGATCATTTCAAATATGAAGAGAAAAGAAAAAAGAACTAGGATTTATTAGAAAAGTTTTCAGTTCGACCCAAACAAATGTGTACATATTATTCTGCTAAACAATGTTAAACAATATTAAAATCTTTAGGAATTCAGTCCCAAAAATAGTAGAACGTAAGTTTGGACATTTCTCTGGAAAACATCAAGAAGTCACCAGTAGAAAACTTTGCATGTCTTGCCAGGGAAGTTGGATTAATTTCTGATTAAATTCTACTCCTATGGTAAAAAGTTGCAGGCACATCTGATGTACCTACACTCCAAACTCATTTTTATCTTCAGAATTTTCTTCATCCCATAAAAGACCCTGGATGGTACTAAATACTGTCTGGAAAATATTATAAGGTTATTTCCTAAGAAAATCTTAGGATTGCCAAAGAATGCAACTAATACATATCTTTATAACCCCAAAACTAAAGTTGGAGATGGGATTAAATCTATATAGGACGATTATATGATACAGTCACTTTCGCACGGCTTACACATATAGTGGTATGCAGTGACGAAATGACAACAGATGTAGCCTCATTTTTGTTTCAGAGAGGTGCCAGTAGTAAGACGTTCCGGAAATTTTACTTGGTTTTCATTGAGATAGCTATCGCTTGGTTCAGTAAAGGAACGCAATCCGCAAAGGAAAAACCTGGTGGACGAAAATAAAGTTTGTTATTCATAAGATGTTCAGATCTCATCAGATTAGGGTAGAACTGATGCAAAATGAGCATGGGATTTGTCTCCATCTTCACAAGATTCTGATATAGGTAAGACTGGCCAATAAAAAAAGTAATCATCAGAGATAATACAAATGAGAACCTACTAATCACAGTAAACGAGGTAGACAGGTCAAATTGCTGCGGAATTTTCACTTCGGAGACCCACGTTAGGAACCCATCAGAGGTAATCTGAAATTCCTTTTCGATACGGATCCGCGGTCTCCATCATCTCTCACACCTACATGCCCCACCTGAAGCATTACACGTGATGGCTCACGGCTACCAAGGGTACGACTGTTCATACCCATGACACCGTCCGACTAACATTGAAGCTGCAACAGCTGCACCAAGAGTTCACATGGGTATTCACTGTTGTGGGACTGACTTCCTGAAACAATTTCGAATCCTGCTAAACAAACTCAAGAACAGCAACAACAACCGGCTCACGGTCCAAAATCTTCGACAACTCCGATCTCTCGATTAGCTGTCGCAGATTGTTCGAACACCCAACCAGGAGACGACACCACCAAATTAATTCACGAACGGTTCCGAAAGCTTCTCTACGAAATGGAAACGGATACGCCTGCAACATGTATGTCATCACACGTGATCGGCAACAGTGTGTGCTCTACAGTCCACAATCGGTGCAGGGAACTATCTCAGGAAGCCCAAAAACAAGCCACGGAGGAATTCTAGAGACTGGAGGCGTCAGGAATTGTCCGACGCTCATCCTCAACTTAGGTAGCTCCACTCCAGATCGTCAAGAAGGAGGATAGCTCTCTCAGAATCTGTGGCGAATACCAATTGTATTCAAAAGTCACTGTGCCATACTCGTAAAGGAAGTACTCCAGTGTTTTATAAGGTGTACTGTGTTCAACTCGATTGATTTGAGCAAGGCCTACCACCAGAGTGCAATGGACGCCGAAAAAACCGCTGTCATATTTGTATATTTGAATTTTTGTGTTGATTAAATAATATGATTTTAATTTTTTTTTAATATTGAATGATAAAAATTATTATTAATATTCAAATATTCATATGATGATGATGATATATGAAACATCGAAACATGTTCAATAATTTTATAAAAGAAGCTTCAATCAAATTATATTTTCAAAATATTTAACTTGCGTTCACAAGACTATATATATATATACATAATTTGTATGTATAATGAAAAACAATTTTGGCTACGTCACGGATACTTATATGAATGGGAAATATATTAATTGACATACTCTATGATCATTGTCGAAGAGGGAAAAGCTAGACACAGCTTGATAAAAATAGGTCAGCTTGATTTAAATGTTTAATAAATTAAACATATATTGAATCTTTGGTTATTAACGAATGTTTTCTTTAAAAGCTCTTCTTACGGATGTTTATCGAAAATTAGTTTTAACCCCGAAGAAATTTAATTTAATTATTAAAATAAAAATATTAATTTTCATATTTTTTTTTAAAACTTTCATTGCAAAATAGATTTTTAAACAACACAACGCCGAGTTTTATTCCGAAAAGTAATATTTTTTGAAAATTTTAACCTGAATTTAATGATTCTCTGCCATTTGTTAAAATGCCGAGAGGTAAAACACCAGTGGGGGTTAGTCCTTTAAGAATAACAATGGCTTCACTTTCTTCTCTATATTTACAGTTAGATATATTAAAATTCTACGAATATAATTTACCTTAAAATGGAAAATATTCTGGCCATTTTTCCTATTGCTCTTATTTTATATCTGATAATATCTTTTCTATGAGTAACCTTTTTAGCTAATTTCAATAAAAATACGTATTCAATATGAATTATTTTTATAAAATATTACAAAGTCCTGTTTCTTTTTTCTTTTGATTTAATTCTTCATCCGTACAAATATTTAGCACAGCAATTAGAATTTCAGTAACTAAAAAATTATTATTATTGCCAATATTACTATTATTATCATTAATAGTGTTAGTAGATTAAAACTCGTTTGGTAATTTTTTTAAAAGATAGTCAGTGAAGATAAAATTTTAGTTGAAAAGTATTTTAATTGGAATTTATTTATAAAAGTGAATAGAAAATTAAGAACATAGAATGAGGGACATAGCCAGGATTTTATTTCGGAGGGGGATATTGATGAACATGATACATTTTCTGCCACACTCACACACATTCACACATATATAATCACTAACACATACACACACTGATATAGTTAAGGATTTTTTTGTCCTGTTAAATAGTGTTTCCATATTGTTTATTGTTTATCAAGAATGAAGAGAGACAGGACATTGTATTCTACAGAATTTGTAAGGAATAAAGCATTTAATAAAGATAAGAAGAGCTAAATTTATATTAAAAAGTCCAGTCGTCGTTGGCATTTGCCGAATTCTTCCAGTAATTAAGCAGCACTGACTGAAACGTCCTCGACCACTTAGTCGGTTGTTATTCATGGCACTTCTCGTGTTTGTTTTAATTCGGATCAGAGCGGAAAATGTTCTTTCTTCTGTAGCAGTCACTAAACCTACCTTTCCAAGTAAATGCAAAACTCCGATGGCAATTGTCGCTTATCGATAGATGTTTCATATAATTTGCAAAGCTTTTCAAAGTTGACATCGGTAACTTTATGGTAGTGGAAAGGAATGAGAGCTTCAAATATTGAAAATATCTTCTCGTGATTACAAAGCCTTTCACGAAGTTGTCTTCCAACGTTGCCAAGAAATACATTGCAAACAGTCGTCTTATAATAGTCTTCTGACGATAAGAACTGCTAAGAAAGTCATACACAGAGCGCTGAGTAGTCCTGGAAATCGGGATTCCAACATGATTTGAAAATACACGTGCTAAAAGTCCATCAGCTTCTGATACGATTTTATGAAAGTTTCTTGACTATGCACACGAAATTGATTGCATGCTGCAAGATATTAGGATTCTGATTGTAAAGCTTTGACTAGTGGAATAAATAACGATGTTACATCTTTGGAAAAAAGTAATGATATGACGAAGTAGCTTTTCTCTATAGCAGACAGAAGAGCTTCTACCATTAATGAGATTTCTGAAGTGGTGTTCTGATAAATGTTTCAGAGCATTTATAACAGGCTCAAAACGTTTAATAAATCGAAATATGACATCATGATTTTTAATCCGTCGAGATTCACACCAAGTGATGAACTTTTATTCATTCTTCTCAAAGAGAAAATTTTGAGAATAATTGATCTTTTTTAGCGAGATTGAGATATAGCTGCGCAATTGAGACATGATGTCATGCATGTTGTGGAGATAAGATATATCTAATGCTTTAACAAGAACCAGGTGGAAATTGTGGCTGGCGCAAAGCACGTAAATGGTTTTAGGATAAATATCCCGAATCCGATTTGAACAACTATAACATGTCCTTTCATAACATTGGTACCATCGTTACCTTGCCCATGTACATAGCTCATATCAATAGAAACTTTTATTTGAAGATTGGTGTACGAGCTGTTTTTGGAAGCAGAAATAAAGATTTCATAACAAAGTGGGAGATGCTGGAAAAAATCGGAATATTCCTCGAAATACACCATTGGTTTTAGCTGGTTTATCCATAATAATTGCGCCTGAATCTTTGTACTCGTAAAGGTAATTTATATCGCCTGCATAACAAGATTTCCTCTATGATTGGATTAAAGCTTGAGTGGTTTTCCTCGAGTAAATAAATTTTTTGGAGTAAATAAATTGAAAGTTAATTAAAATTATTAATATTTAAGAAAATTATTTCTTCCAGATAAAATTTATAATTAATAATGTGTATTTTATTAAAATTTAAACCATCAAGAATTTTATTGAATATAAATGATTCAATCAAACAGTTTTTTGTATATTTAGTGAATGTTGGTAAATTTTTAGTTTGGAAAACTTTTTGAAAATATTTCCGGGGAAATCGATTCCCTATATCTTCCTTAGCGACGCCTCTGTATAGAATAATAGAAAAAAATGTAGAGATAAACTAAAATTAAATTAAAAGAATACAATAAATTAAAAACTTTGAATCAGGTTTAATATAGATAGAAGTTAAAAATGTTTCTGAAAAATAATAATATTTATCAGTAGTGGTTTAAACAATCAGTTACGTGAAGTATTCCAATTAACTTGGTATTCGTTGTAAATTTGATTCTATAATTGGTGTAGTTAATCTTTGTATTTTGTTTTCATTAAATACATTTTGAAATAATCTATTGGCTCATGTATTCAAACGAAAGGTCTGCCTTTCTCAACTAACATGGCAACCACGAATTCGGAACATTTAATATACTGGATAATCCCTGAGCATTTGAAGTGAGATGATGACGTTGAATTATTTATTACAAGTTTTAATATATATTTCAAGGCAGCGTGAGTACCGGAAAGCCTGAAGAAGACGTTGGTGGGGACGTTGCTTTAGCGGGAGTTTAATTCAGTGTATAAGAATATGAAACCGACAAAAAGGGATTCAAAAATCGATTGTGAGAGGCGTTTCAAAAGAAAAAAATCGAAATGGAAGTTCTCAGGAATGGGTAGATTTCTAAAGAACTACGGAGACAATGGCAGAATTTTTCGTTAAAACTAAGAAGATAGCCGAGATGATAGAATCATTTTATTGGACAATTGAAGAGGTTAGAAATCTTTGTTACTGAATTGCAACAACGAAGACGTGACAAAAAATTTTAAAAATGAGCAATATTAAAGCAAAGGAAGAGATACAAGCAATTATCACAATATGAATGAAGTCAAGGCAGAAATGAAGCAGATAATGTAGAAAAACCATCCTACACCAGTGCAGTACAACTAAAAAATCAAATAGTAAATCGTCGATTGGAAAAGGATACAATATTGAACTGAAAACTCTTTTAATTTACTTTTATTGGTATCGATGTCCATCACGACATTTCTTGTTGGGTTGGTTAATAACATTCGGGCCCATCGGAATGCGAACCCCATTTCTCCATTAATTTGTAATCAATCAATAATTTGAACCCTGACGAGGGCGATGTTTCGTTCCGATATGAATGTGGACCATTCGATTAACTTAAATCGATCTGCTTCGAAAAGTCGTACTTCAATATCTGAGTGTGTTACTCTGCCGTATTGTCGATATCTAATTTTGTGTCCTCTCTCGGAACCGTCATTATTGTATTTATCAAGACAAGTCACAACATTAAAGTCTCAGACAACAAACGGATTATCTACACATTCAAGTGTTGAATCTATCTCTGGATTCGCAAATCTCGATCCATTGTAAACAAATTAAGGCTGACTTGCACACGACATAATTATTTACAATTAAGACAGAATGTAAATTAATTCAAAATTAAATGTCGATTTATAATTCTTTATTTGTAAGCCTTTTTTACATAATCAGTTTCCAAACAATTTATCTTCATTAACATATTTAAATAAAAACATAACCAAATTTTTATAATTCTTTTACATAAATTTTCTTTTAAATATAACATTTTCTTCAACTTTGATATAAAAATAATTTAAATGAGTTTTTAATTTTGATATAATTTACTATACTAGAGCTATAATTTTAATTATTTCTCAACCAAACTTCTCCAAGAACAGAGGACCTGTTGGAATTGTAATGAAGTGGATCATGTAATACTATAATACCGGAATAAGAGAGAAGTCATACGTTTTGGTTGTGGTCATACATGCCATATCCTATGAGAATGGTCAATACTATACCAGAGATGTGAAGGACCAGGCCACAGAGTAGAGGGATGTTACACAAAGTTGAGAAACATTGCTTATAAGAATGAGGGAGTGTTTGGAAGACCGAATAGAGAAATGAAGAGACAAACTCAGCGGACCTGGACACTTAGTCGCCGCAGTTTAGTTGCCGTTAATTTAGTTGCAGGATAATGTTGAGACAACGAGCAAGAAAAGACAGAAGGACTAGACTGTCGAGAACAGATCGAAAACCAAATCAATATTCGGTGACATAGCAATGGCGCGAAAATTAGCAGCACTTGAAATAGAGGATAAAGACGGGAGATCAATTCAAAAGGAAGACTACTATAACCGATGAATAGTGAAGGACGACAACTGGCTATTTGGTAAGAGGAAGACAAAGAAAACGAGTATTGTCCAGTTGACGAAAAATCAATTTTGGACATGGAATAAGTTTAAATGATTTTAAACCGGACCGTTATGATAAAAGTATTAATAATATAAAAGTAATAAAGATGTTTATTGTTATAAAAGTAAAATTAAAATAGTCATCATTGTGTAAATATAGAAATTTGATGAGAAATGAAGATAAATTATGTTTTGGCTGATAATTTCTCGAATGGCATGTTACTGAAACGATAATTAAGTATAGAAGAAAATAAAAACGACCAATAGAGATTGATGAAGAGCAAAGCGGTAAAGACAGTACAGTTGGTGAAGAGTTAAGCAGTAAAACTTTAAGAGATTATTCGAAAACGATGGAAAAGTCACATGGGAAAGTCGGACGATTAAAATGGGAATTTAAGTATATTTAGATGATATCTTAATACTGACAAGAACCAGGGAATAGCACTACAAATATTTGGCCAAGTTCCTTGACAAAATGAGGAAGCTGGATTAAGAATAAAATTGTCGAAATGCAAGTTCATAAGACGTTTTCTGAGAATTTGCAGCTATTATAGACTTTTGATAAAGGGGTAGTCCAAAGTGGTCAAAGTAATCGAATGGTTATGCGGATCAAATAAAGACAAACTCGTGTGGACGGACATGTCTGAACTAGCTTTTGCATGGTATGGATTGCAAGGATAAGAGTCGACTTGAAGCGTGGAAAGAATCAGCTGAAGACATGATCATTAAAAAATTGTTGTAACAAGAATATTTTAACATAATCAAAAATTTGTAATTACTCAAACTTTTCAAACTAAACTTATTCTTTTCAATTTTACAAATTTTAATTAAATTAAATTAATGAGTACAATCATATAAATCATAAAATGTTAAAATGGCTACCTTTTTCAGCAACGAACGGTAGGGACCAAGCAAAAACATCAATGAAATTTGGAAGCCAGTAGGGATGGGGTGAAAAATTAAACTGTCGAATATTCATTACGTTGTTTTCGTATTTTAAAATAGCAGCTGAAAAGTACGGGAAAATAACACGAGTAAAAAGGATCAATAAATATATTTGAATAAAATTGATAATTCAAAAAAATTTAAATCGTTAGACCAGTTGAAATTAAATCTTTTTAATTTTCTGTTTATTAATTTTAATAAATTTATTAATTTCAACCGTTTAACTGTCATCATCAGAATAAATGATTTTTAAAAGATAATTGCTCAAATAGTGAAGTTAATGATCAAGAATATCATTTTAATACTCTCAATAAAATTGAGGAGTGCAGTTTGGACGATAATGGTGGGATCGTGAAATCTGGGATACATAAATTTTCAAAAATGACTTTCTCTCAATAATTTTAAAATTGAATGTACAAAATTTTAAAGTTTTGAGAATATATGCTCCAGCATTTGCGGGAAGCACTACTGTTTTGCTTTAATCAAAAGAAAAAAGCTGCAGACAGTTTTCGGCTTCTTGAAGAAACTTATGGTCAACATGCACCAACTCAACAGACTTGCGAGAACTGGTATAAACGTTTCAAAAGTGGAGATTTCGACGTAAGTGACAAAGAGCGTTCCGGTCAACCAAAAAGATTCGAAGATGAAGATTTGGAATCATTATTGAAGGAAGATTCTATTCAAACAGAGAAAGAGCTTGCAAAACAGTTAAATGTTACTCAAGCAGCCATAAGTAAACGTCCACATGCTATGAAAATGATTCAAAAAGAAGGAAAATGGATACCACATGAAAGTGGATATGGAAAATGGATATGAAATATATATGAAAATGGATACCAACGTTGAAAGTCCATTACTGATATTCAATTCATTACTTACAAGACAACGAAGATGGTCGTTTTTGCATAATATTGTGACTGGAGATAAAAAATGGATTTATTATGTTAACTCTAAATGCAAGAAATCGTGGGTTCATCCCGGCGAACCGTCCACGTCAACAGCAAAAAGAAACATTCATGGAAGCAAGGTTATGTTGTGCATTTGGTGGGATCAGAAAGGTGTACTGTACTATGAGCAGCTGAATTCGAATGAAACTGTTAATGCAGAACGTTACCAACAATAAATAATGAAATTGAACGATGCATTGAAGGAAAGACGTCATATTCCAGCCAACAAACAGCGCACAGTTATTTTGCTTCATGACAATGCTCGGTCACATGTCGCAAAACAAGTAAAAAACACGTTGGAAGCACTTAAATGGGAAATTCTACCGCATGCTGCCTATTCACCAGATTGTGCCCCATCAGATTATCATCT
>MQRK01248821.1:52564-69478 GCA_001938485.1 Girardia tigrina
ATAAGGAATTCACAAAATATGTAAATAAAGAATTTTCAAATAAAACAGAAGGATTTTATTTACACTTTTCAGAATAAGCAAAATAAAACAAAATAGTCAGTTTTCATTTCCCCAACATTTTAATGTAATTTTAGTTTTATTCTAAAATTTTCAATTATTTTATCTTCTTAATATTTCTATTCTAATTTAATAAATAATTTCCAATGAACTTACTTCTCAACCAAAAACTTATCTGACCTGACTTTTTTTTAATTTTCTAACCTGAGTTTTAATCTCCTAACAAAAATTATTACAAATTCGGAATCGAAAGTAAAAAAAGAACTAAATCAAATATGCAACAATTTTAAACCGATCGAGACCAATAAAAAGAATTTGAGAAACATGATAAATGTATTGATTTTGCATCCACAGATGAGCGCTCGAGTAGATGATGTAGATCTAGTACCTTCTCATCGGTTGATCGAGTTGGAATGTAAAAGTTCGAAATATATTGTGAACAATCCCAATAAAGCAGTGTGGTTATTGCTTGTTTTTTCAAAATATTTAGAGATTTTCAGAGGCGAGTGAAGGAATGGAAACGGAAAGCTCTCCCAAGTTGGAAGTTTAGAAGTAAGAAATTAAGGAGAGATTACCGCCACGAAAATGCTGCAAGAGAGTTCAAATAAATTAATTTTGAATTATTCGATGAAGAGAAACAGTTATTTGAATTTGGATTCAAGGAGCAATGATTTATTTAATTTTGCGTTTCAGAAGAAGATGGTGAAACTGAGCATGTTTTTTATTGATGGAATGAGGTGTGGATTTCGGACAGGGTTTGGGATGTGGGCAGAGTTTGATCGGTGAGGAGGCCGTATTGTTTCGAGTTTTGTGAGGATGTTGTTTGACGAGCTGTGAAAAGATCTGACCAAAACATATGAGACAGATTTGGAGATATTTTTTTTAGTTTTGTGATCTCAAAAGTTTAAACTTAAGTTTAATAACTTAGTAATTATTTTTAATGAGTAATTAACACAAATAAGATTTATGTCGATCAATTTCGACATATTTACAGTAAATTTTAGAGAAAACAAACAAAATGTTAGATTGGATAAATCGGTTTGTTTAAATACATCGAATGTCGTGTCTGTTTGTCGTTTTGAAAATAAATATTTAACGCTTCTCTAGTTTAGTTCTACAAGCTATCGCGGTAAAGAAGATCGCCCCAGAGAAAAAATTCTCTTGGTGGCTTGATCCAATGACAGGTCGACGGCGGCGACGATTTCGACGAACGGGGACTGATCGATCAGTGGTGATGTAGGTCGGGAAAGACGAGCTCGAGAAGAAGCCGCTCGCGCTGATGGTTGATGACGGTGACAGTGATGGCGCACACGATCACCAAACGGGAATCAAATGGATCAGGGGGGTGCCAGTCAGATCGGTTTCAACAGGGGAGTGTTGTGGCACTGAACATGATTACCCCGGTCGCTTTCACCTTGCACAACCGCAACCCGAGTCTCAGTCGGCCGAGCACAAGCATCGTCAATGCCTATCCGTCCACGCTCTTGACCACCAGCATGAATTACAATTGCGATCCTCTCCCCATCCCTTGAAATCTCGAGCTCCCCACGGATTGTCCTGCCGTTCCCGACCGCGATCATGCAGTCCCCCTTGATCCTCCGAATCGCTTCCGTGCTAAAACTTCCAACCAGACGGTCCCACTGCCACCTGCACGATCATTTCTTGAACTGCCACAGGATTCGACATCCCCTCAGACCGGCCACAACATTCCCAACCAGAAACCGATCGGACTGACACCACCGTTGATCTCTTCGAATCAAATTTAGTGATAACGCGTACCAGCGCTGTCACGGTCTGCTCCCAATAGCCCCAGAACGACTCGCCGGATCCTGTACAACTTGCTGCAACCGCCAACGCCAAGAGAATCACCATCTCTGGAGTGATCACTGTTTATCCGCGATATTTTGTAATAAAACAAAAGGCAAGGCGGTTGCAGCAATATTTATTTCGAAAAGAAAAACTGCGGTGACGAATCACAGATTCAAATATAAATATCTCTATAAACGCTTCTCTCGTTTAGTTCTACACAAAGATATATCAAAATGTATACACCAAATTGATATTCATAATAATGTTTAAGAATATGTTTGAATTTACTCCAATATAATCTATTTCTGACTCGTAAATGAAAAACAAAATATAATGCATTTCATTATTATTAAGAACATTAAAGAAATTCTCATTTGAATTTTTATTACTATCACAATTAGAATCATTACAACTCAGAAGATCTTTCATCGTTTGACATCTTATTAATTGGTTTTATTATTTCTATTTTGAATAATGATTATTCGAACAATTTTTCTAAATCTTTTTAAAATATTCAATTTCTAAAAATATTAATGAAAATAATAATTTTAACCATTTCTTAAAAAAAAATACAAAATAATAAAAATGTTATCAAATTATTAAAAATAAATTTAATTTAAATTTCATTAAATTTTAATTAAATGCTTTTCTTTTCTTAAAAATATTAAACTTAATTTTAATTGTTAATTTAATAAATATAAACTTATCAAATTATTATTTTAATTATGTTCGAAAAGTCAATCGCTTTAAATAAAAAAATACCAATTTCCATCATGATGGGAGAATCACCATTCTAAATTCAACATACTCAAATCAACATACAGCATCAATACATTTACACATTCAAACAATTTAAAATATTCCTCACAATTGTTTTTTTTTGATTTTAAGAAATATAACCTTGATTAATTGTCATCTCAATGATGGATTATTATTAGTTCTTCATTATCCAAATCTCCTCTTTCCAAATAATTGAGTCTAAATTTTCTTGCAATAAATAACCCTCAAACTTGTGCTCCTCAGTAAAAGATGAATGATGAAAAATTTATCCAAATATTTTATTGCTTCATAACTTTGCAATTAACTCAATTAAAAAGCCTTCAATCAATCCCGATTTTTAAGCAAGACTCTTGACTCAGAGATTTAATATGATAAATAATTTTATACATCATTCCTTCTTTCACTTGGACTTAAAATTTTAATTATTAGATAAAAAAGAAGTTCCATTATAGAAAAACATTGTTTTAATTGTCGTTATTATAAATCTTATCTATAGTTTTTAATCGTTGCTTGACAACAAATATGTTTATAGCGAGTTCTTTTATTTTTCAATTTATTATTCAATTTTTTTATTAAAATGAAACACTTAAATGAATAATATTAAAAAAAATTGTGTTAAAGTTTTTCTGTTTAGAGAAGAAATCAAAAGAATATAATTCGGTAAAATATAAATAAAAGTAAAACAACTTGCAATAATTTCTTCCCCCATCCGATAGGATCTAATATTTACCATTTGGACAATGTTCTTTTTTCAATTAGCTTCTTTTAGAGTAATAATTTGTGAATATCGGTGTCACAATTAAATCCAAATATCTAATTATTATATTTGCTAGTTGCCTCAATATTCGAGAATATCGAAATAAGAATACAAATTATAAGACAAGCCAGAAAAGTGTATTTATAACAAGCAAAATTACAACAAATTTAAATAATCATTTCGCTAAGCTTGATAATCCAAAAAATTCAATTTTTTAGAATTTTGTAAAATATTTTTAATCATTTAAAATCTCATTAAAATTTATTATTAAATATGTCATTTTTTATATTAGATTTTCACTATTTATCATTTTAAGAACATCAATATGAATTTTAATATTTTTATTAGTATTACAAGCTTGATTGTCCTCAATGTGGTTAAAAGTAGAAATAACGATACGAGAAAATTTTTATTTATCCAATTACAGTCGATTTGCCACTCGCGCCAATAATAGTTTATTAAAACAACAATGTTATTTATCATTAATTTCGTCATCCCACGCCCCCGTGATCTCATCATCACATGTTACATAGTCGCCAAACCAAATGGGCGGTCTTCGGCTCCTCAGTGGTCGACCCATTAAGGCAGGATTATTCGACCCGTCCGGGGTGCCGTCGACCAACATCTCTTCGTCCACAGTCACTAACTCATCTTCCCACTCCGAGGCCTCTCCAATCTCTGTAAGTCGTCGCTCCGGCGACACATGCCTCAAGTCTGCAATATGCCTTGGAATACCGTCCACGTCAACCGACGTTCCGGAGTTAACTAGCGACACAACTCCTCTCTGCCATCGAGTTGTACACCGTGCCCCACCGGGCTTCACATAAACCTGCTCACCATCCTTGAACTCACTCTCATCATAGCATCCTTTTTCCGGGTTAACCATCGGGAATCGCCAATCGTACCGATAAGTTCCATTACTGGGAGCTGACTAACCATCCGTCCCGTTTTTGGTGTTTTGTTGTAGTAGAACACCATATCCAGCACATCACCTTTAGTCCTTGCTGCCATTTTCTTTATCATCCGATGGTTCCTCTCAACGATACCGTTTCCGGATGGTCTGTAAGCACAGCGGTACCTAACTACGACATTCCACGCACTCCTATCACACACTCCCCGACACTTTGCTAACGTAAACAATGACATCGTCATAGTATGTATCCGCAAGCTCCATGACATATGGGTCATTTGCAACAAGGAAGCCCAAGAAATTTTGGAGACTGAAGCACTCTGTCTCCGTAGGAGGCCTATCGGGGGGGCAGCTAGCTCTCTTTAGTTTTGGTGGACCCTCTAAATAGCCTAGTGGCTCAATACTATTCAAAAGAGATGGGAGGCCCACATCGGAGAGACAAATCGTCATCTCAAAACCCGGATTAGCGAGCACTAGCAAATGAGTCGATTGAGTAAGGTTCTTGATCATTGGTTATGTTGTAAGGATAGAACCTCATCCATTTCAAAAGATGAGTTTTCTTTTCTACAAAAGGGATTTGATTCACATTACGAATGATAGTTTTGTGAATCTCTACTAATAAGACACTTCAACCCATCAATTAACATTCAGAATGGGCAAAGTAAGGTTATTTCAATACTTAAAATTTTTAATTAAAATATTTTTACCATTATTACCCAATGATACTTTAATAAATAATAATATTTAATTTTCACTATACCTTTTAAAGTAAATGTATCCAGTAAGATTGTATTATTAAAACAATTTAATATTCATATATTAAATATCCGAAAATTGCTGATGATGATGTATGTAAACATCGATACAAGTCCAATAATTATTATATAAAAAAAGCTTTAATCAAATTATATTTTCAAAACATTAAACTTGCGTTCACAAGACTCAATAATATACATATATATATTTTAATAAATTATTTTAATTTAATTTTAGAAAGTTATTTTGAATTTTTGAATATTACATATGTATTAGAGTAGAAATCGTTTTTTTTGTTATCGATTATAATTTGTATAAATAATATACATATATATATATATATATATACAAAATGATTAAATTTTTGTTGGAGGTCAAACGGGTTGCTTCCGTAATTTAATATTGTAATTTTACAATTTTTGTTTTTATTTTTGAAATTTATTGGAACAATTACAATCACCGATGTAAGAGACATCGAAACATATACAATAATAATATTGCAAAGCACAAACGTCATGTAAATTATACTACAAAAAATTTTAATAAATACATTAAAATAGCGAATTCTCATTTTTAACATCTTTCATGTTTGACAAGAAAAACCATTTTTTATTTAAAGACAGATAATTACTTTCTCTTGAAACCATCTTTGATTCCATGAGCTAACCATACTCAAGTAAGCACTCATTACTCACTTCATAAAATAATAATTGACTTAATTGAATAACTCTAATGTGAAAACTACTTTACACTAATAACAAAATTATTGAATTAAGATATTTGCTTGGAAAATAATTTTCAAACTAAGTGAAGTTTTTAGTTTCTCATATGTGTCAAAATCATTTTGAGATAATAATAATATTATTATAAAACAAACATTAAAGACAGCGTCAATTTTGTGTCAATCAGTCCTTTAATTTATGTTCATATGTTCCTGGCCGTACGATAACAGCCTTGATAATCATCTATGTTAATAAAGGTAATTATTAATAACTGCCGTCGTAAAGTCAATGCCATTCACAACATATCTGTGAATTTCTGTCTCACGATTGCCACTTACACAAATCAGTGTGAATGAAGTTACACCGTGCACTGTGACACTGGCGTCAGTAAGAACACTTTCTTCCAACACAATGACCCTGCTCATCGACTTGAAGGATTCTGCGCTGCACATCAGACGACACCAACTGTGATAATAACTGTTGTTCATAATCATCATCATTGTTCTCTACCTATTTAGATTTTATGATCAATCTTCATTTGACTGATCTTATCTCTTCATTTTTATGTCTTTCGGTATTTTAAATCTCGGCATGGGTTTTTCGGAACTAACAATTTTATTTGATATAGAGTTATTTTGCTTCGATATTTGCTGAATAGAAAAATTGGAAGTAAAATTAAAGCTATACACAAAAGATATTTATTAAATTAATTTTATTTCAAATAATAATAACAATATTAATTTTACTAATAATAATAATAACAATAATAATAATAAATTATAATATTTATATGAATCACAAAATCAATAAAAAAAACAAACGAAAAATTAATGTTTTTGTAATTGATGATGTTTTTATTGTTACTATTTGTAATAAATGTAATTAATTTTTATTTATAATGACTGTTGAAATTTAAACAAATATTTATTTAATTCTGTTGTTTCATTTTACATTGAAAGTGTTAAACGGTTCCTTGCGCTCAGTTTGATTATAATGATGAGGTCGATTGGTTTTTTGGTCTAAGGTCGCACTTCAAGAGGGTGTTACCATGTACGACTGTCGCGGGTGAAAGTTATGGGTTATAACACTAAGGAATAAAAAGGTTATAATATTTTTCGATAAACCATAAAGGTTACTGGTTGAAAATATGATTTTTTTCATAAAAATAGAATGTTAATGAATAGAATGAAATAGATATTATTATAAGAAAATGATGTAAATCCAACATTTAAATCAAACCAAAATGGATGATAAAAAGGATAAAATAATCAAACGAAAATATGATAGTATTTGTAGAATAAAATATGTACCCTAAATAAGATTTTTTTGTGTTATTGTATTATCGGTAATTTGTTCCGGCATAAGAAATGACTTCTTTCGTTATTGGTATAACAATTTGACTTTCGAATGATAGTGAATAATTTAGATGGTGCTGGATTGACGCCACTAAATGTTTGTATTAATATTTTGGTAGGTTGAGCTCCGTTGAATTGAGCAAAGATTGTCTGTGTGATCATAGCAATATAATGATCGGATAATTATTTCAACAAATTTCCTTTTATTAATATTTTGTTTTAGATGTACTTATAATTTTATCACTGAAAGTAATTCTGATAATATTTTAAATCAGAAAATTATAATTAATCATTTGTCATGTTCACAAGAAACATTTATCTCTCCAATTCTATTATTTATCACTTTACCTGGGTCGAAAAACCATTACTTGTAAAAGGGAACCTGTTACATTAGTAACTTGTGTTAAGCCAGTCGAACCTCCTCGTGATGTACCTGGAAAACTATGGGGTCTTTAACCCTCTAGGCTAAAGAGTCCGAAGGTTGCCTTTGTTAGAATTACCGATCAGCACAATATTAGTAGCATAGATTTGCAACTAAGCGGGGTTGTAGAATACATGTAATGGCGGGGCTCCTAATCACTTGAGTGCTTCGGTATGAGATAACGACTCAGGCTCCTAAAAGTGTAACATCTTCCAATACACACAGAGAAATTAGCAGAATTTAGAAGTGATAAAAGGCTTGTAAATTAAATCATGATAATTGTATTGAAAAGAATGATAGTCAGGAAAACAAAAGGAAGACCGGATTTGTGTAAATTTTTCTATATTATGAAGTATTTAAGAAATTTAAAAATTCTATAAAAAAGACAGATAATTTATCAAAATTAAATTCTGTTTAGCAAACACACAAAAGTGAAAGAATGTTTAGGAATGAATATGTTAACTCATTTGGCTTGTGCTTGCTTTAAGTACAACAATATTCATTAGAAAAGGCAAACTGTCACAAACATTGGAAAGACGCCTCTTTATCTCTGCAAACTAATCCAAGTTCGCAATCAAATTTATGGTAGAATTAACATCGTCGAACAAAGAAGGAAATGTAAAAGTAATTTTGAAATCAAAACTTCTTAATTTCTGTTCCAATTTCGAAAATTCCTGGGAGAGTGTAGCGTATGAAACGTTATTAACTAGGTCGCACAATCCTAAATTTATGTTCAAACAATTCTTTCAATCACTTTATTCAAAAAAATTATCTAATAAATATTTTTTTTAAATATGATCACAATTGGTCCTTACATAAAAAATAATCGTTTTAATCCTTATTTGTTTCGTCTAATGATGACAAATGGTCCGTCGAAATTCAATAATTCAAATATTTAAAGCTATTTAAATTTATTTATTTTTTACATTTATTGTTTCAATTAAACTAAAAAAATATTTTTCCGAAGCCAAGTTCTTTTGAAAGTCGCAATTGTTTTTAAATGTGAAAGGAATAACTTTTGGAATATTTTATCTTTGATCTAAAAATTTATACAGAAAGATAAATAAAATCTATTCATAAAAAAGTATTTTAATGAAAAGAAATTTTATTATTTAAATGAGTTTTTTTTAATCGAAATTAATTGAAATTAACACAAACAAAAGACATTATTATAAATATTCCATCATAAAATTTGATAATATAATCCATCTGCGGGGCCAGATTATTTGTAGAATTAAAAAATAATTAACAAAATTTAAATGCCTTTAGCCATATCAATTAATTAATTAATTTTTTATTTAAATCCTTTGAAATATTTCCACCCTTATAATTTGCTCAACTTGATAATTTGTCAACAGTACAATTTGATTTTTATTTCCTCATTAATATAAAAATAAGATATAAAAACTTTCTTGTATTTATATTTACATCATAGCACTACAATGAACTTTAATTTTTATTATATATGTATATATAAACATTATTCCAAAAAGAACGAAACAAGATTCAACACGGTCATAAAGTCATCTCATAATCATCACTAATTACAAGTTTAGACGGTTAATATATTTAATGATGTGAAAGCGGTAAAATAATAAACAATAATTACAACTTCTTTATCTACTGCTGATCCACACTCGAAAACATTTCAAGACTCATCAAAGTGGTATACATAATGATCTGTACAACATTTAACCAAACATTAGTGACAATTATCATTAAATAATAAAAATGAGTCAATTTTTGAAAGTGTTTTCTCACGTTTTCAACAAATTAATTAAGATTTGTTTTGAGTTCAATTGTTAAATATTAATCTACTGCATTTGGTTTGGTATAATCATGGGAGCAAGTCAGGGGGTGGTACCATGGCCATCGATTGCCTGTATATTTCTTTGATGATATTTCAAGAATCCATGTAAGGTCTAAACGTAATTTCTGATTTCTTCATTGTTGAAATGCTACAATTGCTGGACTGTGAATTGTATGGCTGTAAATCAGGTTCTTGTTGTCCAAGAAAACATCGAGGTGTTGGAGGAATTATTAATTGAGGACATTCAATAGGAAAATGAGACTTCATAACTGGTACATGCGGCATTGCTGGGATCTTGTGGTACGGAATTAATTTATTAGTACTCATAAATGCAGCTAAAGCTGTTTCAGTTGATATTGTTTCGAATTTCGAAGTCGTTTGAACTGGAGAATGACCAAATTGAGAAGTAAAATTGTAATAAGCTCTTGCACTATCGAGTAGGTAC
Source organism: Girardia tigrina (assembly GCA_001938485.1). NCBI lineage: Eukaryota > Metazoa > Platyhelminthes > Tricladida > Dugesiidae > Girardia > Girardia tigrina. The sequence goes on from MQRK01248821.1 coordinate 62,387, forward strand.
GAGTAAAGAAATGGATCTGAATCTAGAAAGAGTCATAAATAAAGATAAAATATTTTAAAAATCGATTTGCTTGTATATAAAATTATTATTTATATATTATCACTCATACGTATAAATAATGTATAATAATTACTAATAAAATTGATTACTTTCTTTAAAACATAAAATCTTTTTTATTTAGGAAATATCTATAATATAAATTATATTTTATTTATTAATTTCTAGCATGTCACTTTGAGCAACAGAAAATAGCAATTAAATAAATAATTATTTCTATTGTTAATCAACATATTATTGCCCTAGCTTGCTCTGTATTTGTTCCCTTATCAATCACTACACGGCTTACATAAAACCTCGCCCAATTGATAATTAACGAAGCAAATAGTCTAAGCACTTGTTACTCCGTTCAATTGTTTTTATGGCTGTCATAACTTCTATTTATGCTTGATTGAATATTTATAACTATATCTCAAACCCCTCCTCGAGTAATTATTAATACAACCAGATTTTCTGGTAATAAAACTCAGCATATTTGTACAAATAACCTCTAATTATATTTTAGCACTTGTGTAGAATGGAAAATAAAGCATTTATCTTGGCTTATGTTAAATAGAAATAACTGAGAAACTCACTGGCTAATATTTGCGGTATATTTATTGTCGTCAGTTGGCGCTTTTCTTTCATTCTACGATTCTGAAACCACACCTGTAACGAATATAAATTTAGCAGTTTGACAGTGTTAATTCTTACCTTAATTGTGGATTCTTTCAAACCTAATTCCTTTGCCAATTCTGTTCTTTTGAGTCGCGATAAATATTTTTCTCGGCGAAATTCTTGTTCGAGTCTGTTTATTTGATTTCTTGAATAATTCGTCCGGTAACGTTTCATTTGATCACTGTTTTCATAAAAATCTATGGAATGATTATCTCCATTTTCATCCCCAGAGGTTGATTTATTCATATCAGCTTAAATACAACACTTAAGTGTCATTAATTAAAAAAAAATAATTACTTACTCATATGTGTTGAATTAGTTTGCATTACAATTTTATATGATTAATAATAATTATTGATTAAAATAGGTTTATATCGACCAATCAATGAAATACTGAGTCGGCGACGAATTTGATTGGTTGGTTAATTGCATCGCTGAATGATCACTATTGGCTCACACGACCGACAGTTCGTATTGATTGAAGTTTCAACAATAAATATTTTTATAACTATTTTTTCCTTTACTTTGATTATATTTTTTTAATTGCATAAATAATAAAAAATAATTTATTATTTCTTGTTTTCAAGTAATTGAATATCTGTTAAAAAAATAATACTAATTAAGAAAATTATATATTTTACTTTATTTATTACATTAAATATATGGAAATATTAAATATATATTATTAATTAATCAGTTAAAAATTAATTTTTTTTAAATATAATGGAAATATTTTTGTAATAACTATTCTAGTTTTAGTGGTGATTACCATATACTTATTATATTATTTATGTTTTCTATGTATACAGTAAGTAATCTACTTACGAACCGAATCTTTGAGTAAACGAACCTTTTGGATATTCTGTTTCGAGCTCTACATAGACTTATTTTCGAGACATGAACTTACTGTGAGTAAATAAAGAAATACAAAATGAAATACAAAGTTAATGTTTTACACAGTAAATGATTTGAAAAACATTAAAAACAGTTTTACTACTACAAAATTAACACATAAAAAATAAATAATGGAAATTATGGCAAATAAATCAAGTTTTAATTCATAAAGCAAGTTTTAATTCGTTTGAAAAATAAAACAATATTCAGAAAAAAACTATTTTCATAATATTTTACTGATGAACATAGTATTTGTAGAAGTGGTCTAAAAAATAAAAAAAAAGAATTGAATCAAATCATAAAAGAAATTAAGAAAGAGATTATTGATACTTGAAAAATAAGTTACAATCTATAATAATTTATAATCTATAATTCACAATTGAAAATTTACAATTTATAAATCATAATTTGCAATTTATAATTTATAATTCACAATTTATAATTTTTAATTTACAATTCATAATTTTATTTAACCGCAACTTTTTCCTTTATAATTAAAAAATTAAATTTCAACCATTTATATTATAATTAATTTAAAATGTAAGACTAACTATAATTTCTATTATCTTGTAAATTATTTTAGTATATGATCTTAAAATCTATTTTAATAATCTTAATTGTTAATTAATTTATAATATTTTATCGTTGTGATTCTTTTTTTTAATTCGAAAATCTAAGAGTTATTCCAATCTTCAAAGCACTGATTAACAATATTTATAAAAAAATTAAATATTTATGAATAAACAGTGCGAATTTTCCTAACAACCTAACTTATTTAATAATCCACTGCAATTATGAGATAATCTTTTCTATGAGATTATAAATCCTTGTACTCCTAAAGTTTTGGTAATTGTTAAGTTTTCCATTAACAAATAGTTCAAATAGTTCATTTTAATATCAATAAATTGTTCGATTTTGTATTATGATTTAGGAAATTATTTTCTTATTTCTATCTTCCAACACATTTGAGTTTGAAAATGAAAAATGAACATTTAGTTTAATTGTGAGAAGGTTCGAAAATCATAATGTATTTTTATTCCAAATAATATTAATGTATTATTCTCCAAAAATATAACTCAATTATTAAAGTTTTATCTGTTCTGATCATTGATTATTATACCTATACATTTAGGGGTAAACTTTTATAGATTCTTCTGTAGACTTCGAAGATGTTGCGTAAAATGTTACAATCATCAATTTTTTCTCCAAAAATGTCAATGAATTATATGAAGAAATGAAAGAGAACAACCTTCTCTTAAACAGACTTGCTTTGGCATCTTTTTTAATCTGGCTAAGAGTTGTTATATATCAATTATCACTTCGTGTTTAAATGGTTTTCATTTTCAGATGTAAACAATAATATAAAAATATGTTAGATACATTTTAAAATCATTTTGAACTCCATTAAGTATGTGAAACGGTAGGAGTCTTATACTGTACAAAAGTTATCCTTATTCGCATCTGTTGTTTGAAACTGATTTTATTACTAAAGCAATTAGCTTGAACGTTCTCACAACAAAACTTACAAAGACATTTAACCAAAATCCCATTACCTTATGAAAGATTTTATCTCGTTGGATTTTGACATTATGGAATAAGGTTTCTATGAGATAAAAAGTAAGTAATATTTCTTCTATTATGTCTATAATTCTATATTAAAGTTATTTTAACATCATTTTCCCATTTATTTACAAGAAGTAGCAGCCCTTAAAAATTTTACACATATTATTGGGGTCAGGTAATGATTGTTGTCTTACTGATAGTATATATTCATTTTCTAAATTTATATTTAATATAAATTCTAGATCTTTCTTCTTTAGTTTTGATCCGAAAAATATAATTTAAAAGTATATTTAAACATTTTCTTTTCTTTTACAGTTAATTTTCCCAGTGATCTCGCTTGCAGATTTGCCGGTCTCACAGTCTCTTTTGAAGAAAGAATGTTTCAGTGACAAATTTCTTTCAAAAATTATTTTTGCTTAGATCCAATATTGAAACATGAAAATTATTTTTATTAATTTACTTACAGAATTGCAATTATTCACATTGAATATATCTGTGATATTTAACAGTGAATATAAAAATCTCATGTCAAATTATGTCCCATATAAAATCAATTCTGTTTTTTTATTTTATTTAATAAAAAAACAACTAATCCGTCGGTCAATATATCTGTGGATTTTGACACTTATGAGAGCATTTCTTTGTTTGCAACGATTTATCTTAGCCCCATCATGATATACACGGTCAATATATAATTGTCATTTGAAACCTTATCTTATCCTGGAGCACTCGTTAAAGTGCTAAATGCCAAGAAGAGCCTAACCATTTTATTACTAAATAATTGCTCTGCAAGTGCGGCGTCACACTGTTGATGAAGTGCGAATGACTTTGCATTCATTTGACATATCATTAACTGTCCGCATTCGCATATGTTCCTCGCTTACTGCAATAATAATCCACAGCGATCCCACATTGGTGGTACAAATTATATCAAGATTTATATCTAATTTATTGTTATAACATTGACGCTCACATGAATGCATCATATTGTAGTATTTAGTAAGTTAATTATTATTGAAGCATGGTCATTTAATCTCTATTTAATAGTTTTTATTTATGGGAGGATTTCATGTAATTTCTAAATATTAAATAAATCGTTATATATATATATATATATATTTGAAAAATAATTTTGTTAAAGCTTTTATTAAGAAATTGATTATTGAACATGATTCGGAATTTCGTATTCTATCAATAGCAATTATAATTTAATATTTGTTACTTTTAATGTTCGTTTTATAAAAAAGTTAGTTTTGAGAGAATTACTTTTTGATTTATTTTAATTATTTAAGATATTATTGGAAAGTAAAGGAAAATTGTTTTTTAAAATTTAATGAAAGATATCAAAATTTGAAACGGCATTACTTATTTATTTTGAATGTTTATTAATGGATTGTAGCGTCTTATCAATAATGATTCCGAGAAATGCCGCTCATAATGAAAATCAAAGCATTATGTAAAACAGAAAAATCATCCTTTCTATTCTATATTTACAATGTAACCAATGATCAAGAACCTTAATCGATCTACTTGATTGTGAATTCTCACTAATACGGATTTTGAGATGACTATTTGACTCTCTAACGTACAAGTTTTTACACCAGTGACAATCAAATTTATACTTACAGACTGTTATTTATAACGATGTGGATTACATAATTTATTCAAATTAAAAAAACTATTTCATTATTTTTGAAGATTAAACGTAAAAGATTAAACGTATTTACCATCGGAATAAATTATTCATGGGGTATCGATGAATAAAATATTAAAGAATCGATTTCTTTTTACCTTTCAAATTGGATTCTTTATAAACATTTGAAAGTTAAGTATATGAAATCAAAAAATCAATTAAAGTATGAAATATATTTAGGACCTTATCGGTTTTTTGATCGTAAAAGATGATATTTGAAATAATAGTGATGTTACAAAAAAAAACAATATTAAATCACTTGATCAAATTGTTAAAGTGAAAAATTTGAATAAGTTGAATGAGTTGAAGGAAAAGAAGAAACAAAAGCGTTTGGATGCTTGTTTGAAGATTTTTCCTCGCTATTAATGGGATCACTTTTTGAATCAAATCGTCATTTGGGATGACAAGTTTATCAAATATGATAAAATTTAAACGTTCATCAAGTTGGGTTGACACGAATGAAGTACCAAAACACAGCCCGAAACACAACATTCATCACAAGAAACTGCTGGTTAGTATTTGTTGGTCTGCCTCAAGTGTAATCTATTATGACTTCATCGATCACAGTTGATATCTACTGCAACCAACTAGAAAATATTAAAAAAATCAATCGCGTTTGGTAAATAGGTTGACTCTCATCTTGTTCCACGAAAATCGAAAATCACATAGTGAACTTAATGCAATGACTTTGAGTTGGAAATTTTGCATCATTCTTGATACTCACCAGACCTCGATAGCCTCAAGTGACTACCATTTGCTACTCGAATTAAACTTTATTTTTGATAGGAAACTAGTAAATCAAAAAATTAAATTTTTTATATCTATTCTTTATGCAGTCAGAACTTTACTTTGCCAACAAAGTTTTTAAAATTTAAAAAATTTAAAAGATTTTAATTAAAAAACACATTAAAAATTAATATAAACTACTTATAATTTATAAGTTTTGCAATTAATATTGTTCGGGAACTCCGAATTTTCCCATTTTGGGATCTTAAAAAAATTTTTTCGATGAAATTTTTACATAATCCTTTATTGTCATCAAGAATGAGTAAGTGTACAAAGTTTGAAGAAAATCGATTGAGTAAAAAGCCTTCAAAAACAGATTTCTAAATTACATGAATACATATATATACCATTTCCAAGCCATTAGTATAATTTTCCAAATCATTAGTATAGTTTTCCAAATGAAAAGCATAATTTTCCAAATCATAAACATCTTTTAATTATTTTAAAAAGTAATATATTATTGTCAATTTAAGTTGAGAATTTGTCATGGAGAATATAAAATAAAAGATTTAAATATATATTTATCTTATTATTATACTATAATTCGGTTCACCATTCTAAATATATCTAAATCTCTTTTCGAATATCTATAATATTTATTTATATATTCTTTTAGTATAGACAATATAGATTGTATGAAGATCGTTTCAAAAAAATAAGAATAATAAGATAGACAGTTATGTGAATCATTATTGATATATTCACCATAATATTATATGATTATCATTAAAATTTGACAAAGTTGTGTAATATCTTATAACATAATATCTTATAACATTGTGTAATAACATAACATAAAACTGAATAAAATAATATAAATCATTATAATAATAATAAATATAGCACTCGATATACTATTTTATAATATCAAAAAATTAAGAATATTCAAAATATATTATTTATTATTACACCACAAAATGTACAACTAATAAACTAATAAACATTTCAAAATATATTTTAATTAACATATCACTCCAGTCACCGCTTTTGCAATATTCACCACTGTCCGCATCATGTAATAACTGCATTCAATCTCGGTAACCTTACCAACTGCTTCCATTATTAGACTTCCTAGAGTTCTTTCACCTCCGAAACCGGACCCAAGCAAACTTCTTACACATTTCTTAATCTTTGAAAAAACATTTTCTATTGAATTAAGAATATATGAATAGGGGATAAGAATTTCATAGACAATCCAGAGCCAGAAAGTATTCCCTCAAGATCTATTCTCCTATGGATTCTTGTATATCCATTAAAATATATTCTTTTTTATATTTTTTTTATAAATTTCTTTATAAAATATATATATTTTTTTTAAATATGCTAATTGTGAGGAATATTTTAAATTTGGTATGTTGAATTTTGTATGTTGAGTTTAGTATTTGGAAATGTGTTTCTCCCACCCAGATGGAAAATTGATATTTTAGATGTTCACGATAAAT
>MQRK01248821.1:69744-87086 GCA_001938485.1 Girardia tigrina
TTAATACTAAAACTACAAAATTTGAACTTTAAAAATAAAATTAGAAAATAATGAAAAATTTGTTCGAATAATTGTTTATTAACAAACATTAACAAAAAATTATCAATTTAGAACGATGTTGAATGACGAGAGTTTTGCTGAGAATTGTCGAAAAGACAATTCTGATTGTATTGAAAATAAAAGTTTTAAAACCCATGTTGGTGTTCTTAATATGGCGACCACGCCATTTTCCATCTGGGTGGGAGAAACACATTTCCAAATATTAAACTCAACATACAAAATTCAACAAACCAATTTCAACATACCAAATTTAAAATATTCCTCACACTAATGATTTAGAAAATTATGCTATTGATTTGGAAAACTATACTAATGATTTGGAAAACTATATTAATGTTTTGGAAAATTATACTAATGATTTGGAAAATTATACTAATGGCTTGAAAATGGTATAATATAATAATTTATAGAAAGTAAGCTAATAAAAAAATGGAAAAATTCGATTCCGAATATGCCGTTAAAATGGTCTTCCAGGAATTTATAGATTCTTGACCACCAAATTTTTATTCAAATGGCCTCAAAAAGCTGCCACTCAAATAGCAAAAGTATGTCAACAATATGGGTGTATAATTTGATGAATGACAAATATTTGTATTGGTAAATTATCAATAAATTTTGATATTAGTTATACAAATTTCATACTTGACGACCTAATAATTTAATCCAAGTGTCTAATATTAAAGAAATTAAGGTTTCTTTGTTGTTGTTTCACTTGTTTGCTGGGCACCACATATGATAAACATCATAAAATCATACAGGTTGAAATCTAAAAAAGATTCCTTAATCATTCCAATGTTTCAGCATAAGAACAATCTAACTTTCAAAAAAGACTAACTCGTTTTAAGTTATAATTAATAACTTCTTCAACGTTAATATTAATATTAAAAATTTTATTAAAAAGATTTGAAATATTCTAATCTTACAACAAAATTATCAAAAAAAAATAATTCTCAAATTCTGCTAAATTTTATTATAAATATTCTTCAATTAAATTTTAATTTTATGATAATTTCATGAAAAAAAAACAATTCCCATTTTTCACTATTTAACACTTGTTTAATTTATTGGTGTAACAGGATTAATTATATAAATAATTGATTGATCGACCCCCTTTGATCTTAGGAAAGACCATTACAAAATCATTGCGAATGAGTGTTGTGAATGAACATTTATTTTCGGCTTTTAACTGATTTATTGTCCAGTTATAATTATAATCAAACCAAAAAACTCAACTCAAATGATATATGATGCCTCTTGCTCATGTCTCTTGTACTGTTAATAATGATGAGTTTCATCACCGATTTGTTGAGTCTGTGATTTTATTTTGTTTTATTTGCGTTGATTTTATTGGGATAATTTGCATTTTAAATGAGCGTTTCATTTATGATGAGAACGAGTTAATTAACTGAGATTCAACACTCGTTGCTTCTGCAACCAGATCATGCATAATTAACACTCGAGTCCATTTGACAATTAATTGTAAAACAGATATTAGATTTTCTCATTAATTTTCTTTTCCAAAGAAGTTATAATAATAATATTTGAAAACATTAATAATTGGTTCATCTCAACTGACCGTGAGATTATCGTACATTAATAAACAACTTATTATTGTTTTTATCAAACCGCAAATTATCTGAAACTTGATTGCAATTAGTTTCATTTGATACCCTTGACAGAATTCATTATGACAGCACTCTACCAGTCGAGATAAGGGTCTGCCTGCCAAGGACTTCTGCTGGCTTGCTCTTCTCTCTCTAATATGGCAATTATGTATAAACACTTACAGATCTAATATGTTTCATAATATTTCATTACAAAACCCGTCGGATTTTAATTATGTTGTTTGAATTAATTTTTTTTCAAAATAAAATGATTTAATAATCATTCTTATTAATTAAATATAATTTTAATATTCAAGGAGAAATCAAGAAATATTTTTGGAATAAAGTTAATAGAATTTATTAAATGTTTATTATTGTTAATAAAAAAAGTTTTTAAAACAATAAGTTCTTATATAATATAACGTGTTCTACTTGTTAAAACTTCTTAATAGGCACTAAATCGACGAAATAAACCTACACAGAACTTTATCAGGGGGTCAATAACATCATAGCCAAACTTTGGCCTGCAAAAAAACAAACGACATTAACAATTACATTCGATGGTTTAATGAGATATATTACAAGATTTTTCTTTCACAAGTTTGTCATTCTCCGACTCGATATCGGAAGTAACTCTTTTCCAAAATGTCTTTCGAAAATGTTCGACTGTTGAACATGAACATGATTAATTTCTATTTATGTTCATTGGAAAATGTTTCTTTCTATAAGTGCATATTTTCATATATTCAGAACGTTTTCAGAACAAATTTTAAAGTTTTTTAAACTTTCCATTTGTGGCAACTGAAATTATGAAACTTATTTTGATAATAATCTTCAGTATATTTTAAGGATTACTGTTCTAGATTCAGAGGTTTTGATATAAAACTTCAGGAATTATTTTTTTCATTTGGATCTAATTTGGTAAAATACGCATATTTAGTTTCGGAATGATGGCGAAGATTGTACTAATTAGAAACAACAATTGCTTCCTAGTACATAACATGAACATTATCTTCAAAAATTCTGTACTTGTTACTTAGAATTCAAAATTCAAAATTCTGTTCCTTTTTTACACTTCTTATCTTCATTAATTATGCTCCATAAGTACAATCTATATCGAATAAAAGTAATTAATAGAACTGAAAGAAAATAAAATCTGAAAAGATATTATCATATGATATATAATTCAAGGTTGAATCATTGATTAATAAAATTACGATCAGTGGATCAATTGATGAATTAACCCTTCGTAAAATGGTGTGACACTTCTGTGTCAAACCGTTGTAACTCTTACAGGATCTCTAACTATTAACATATAACATTTTAAGTCACTGTTGCATATCTGTTACACACTGAGCATGTACCAGTGTGTAACAGATATGCAACAGTGATTTAAAATGTGATATGTTAATAGTTAGAGATCCTGTAAGAGTTACAATGGTTTGTTACAGAAGTGTCACACCATGTTACGAAGGGTTAATTAATTTTTAACTAATTGTCATTTGATCTATGTTAGATGTTGAAGCGAATCCATATTTTCAAAACGATATAAAATTTTATTTGATCCACCAAGTCAATAAAATGAAAGTAATTTTTATCCGTTTTAACAAATTATTCGAAAATTTTTTTGTAAATTTTTATCGATCCTAAACCGGAAAAAGATAAGAATATTAATATTGAATTTTAATTTATTTTTGTGAAATTTCGTGCCACAGAAATGCTTCTCACTTATTTTATCATTTTCATAAATAATTTTAAATGACCTTTGATTTTCAATTGACTCAATTTAGTAATTCAAATTAGACTTGCAATTGTAGTTTCTGTCACGTTTTTGGCTGCATTATTCAACTTGTTCTGAAAATTTGCAATTGTCTGTCCCCTTTTGTTTGTCTCCTTTAATTACCCTTTTACAATGGCCCATTATCTCTCGATTGGACGAAGTTCTGGACAATTTGGTGGGTTTGCCTCTCTTTGCACAAAATCGACGTTATTGTCATCGTACCACTTCTTTGTTGCCTTACCATAGTGGCACAATGCCAAATCCGGTCAAAAGAAGGTAAGACCTCCGTGCTGATTTATGAATGGCAATAAACGCTTTTGCCAGCATTCATTCACATAGACTTCTGATCGCACAGTGGCAGGTTGAGCGCGGCAGCCACCCCCAGAGTTCCTCAACTCGTGTCTTGTTTTCGATATCTGTTTATCTGTTTATTTGGCGAGAAGCATTTTAAAAATTTAATTGGGACTCAAGGAGAAATCAATTTTTCAAATTTTATTTGACAAGAAGTATTTTGAATTTTATTTGTTTGAGAGTCAAGAAGAAATCAATTTTTTTGGAAGAAGCGGTTAAAATTTTTCGAGAGCCTATTAAAATACTTGAGAAAAATTTGATTGGAATCAATTTACGGATTAGCATAACGGGTTATTATAATCATAAAACTAAAATTTAATATTAATTTTCCAAATTAAATTTGAAAAAAACATATTTCATATTTACATATTAAAATCCTCATTAAACTGAATTTATTAATTGGAGAATTTTGATTAATGAATAATCAATCGATATAGGCAATCTTTCATCTTTATTTATTTATATTTTCTACTATTGTAAAAATTGTAATAATAAAATAAATCTTATTGAAAATAAATCTGTTGCCTTTTAATTATTGAATTTAATTCATAGTAAAATTTCTCTAAATAATTAAATGCTTACAATCAAATTTTTGGTTTTAACCTTCAATCAATATCTTAATATAAAGACCTTACCTCTTTTGGAAAACCACCTAGAAAGGCAAATCAGAGAAAGAAAAATAATTTTTGTTTGGTTTCCGATAGTTTAACATACTTCTCCGGAGACCCAACATCTTCTAAATTATTTTTAAGACACATGGATTGGAAAACAGATAACTGAAAGTCGACGTTTGCCTATATTTCCTGTGGAGATCTCAAATGCATACAATGCTATCATTAGAAACTTGCTCAGGATAAATAATAATTTGGAAGAATGGCACAGATCTTTTGTAAATTATGTTTATGAGTGTTATGAAAACATATGAAGATTTATTGTATGTTTCAAAAAAGAGCATATTATTCACAAATTAGATATTACTCCTGCAAATTCTGGATAAACTGTATGTACACAAAGGAAATTATATAAAGATGAAGCTCAAAGAATCAAAACTCGTGTTGAGCATTTTGATGAATTAGCAGATATTATATTTTTCTTAAAAGGAAAGTAATACAAAGTTTAAAGTAATTAAGAAAATATCAAAAAATAATTCTTGTGTTGAGTATAAATAATAAAAGTATTTAAAAATAATTTTTTATTTTAATTAATAGATATAATAATAAATTATTTATCTATTTACCATAATAAATATAAAGTATATATAAATAATTTTGATAAGAAATAAAAAGAAATTATAAATAAAGACTCTGATTTAATAAATAAAATGACTTATGTATAAAAGAATAAAGTATAAAAGGAGAAAGATTTTGAAAGATGAAAGACGCAAAAGTATAAGAAGAATCCTCAAATTACAAAAAAATGAATTAAATAAAAGAACAGTATAAAAAGAAGGATTTTTTATTTTACGTTTTTGATTAATTAATTGATTGTTTTGGAGATCTATTGAATATCCTTTTAGCTGTGTTAGAAAATTCATTCCTAATATACAATCATGCGGAAATTGTTTTATAACATAGATTTCAGTCTGAATTTCTTGATCCGCCATTTGAACGGGGAGGATTATTCTACCCTCTGTATTTAAGGTATGACTGGTTAAGGATGTCAAATTTTGACTATTCTGTTCAATATTTTTCTGTTGTTCCTTTGATAAAAATTTCATTTTTATAAGATATGCAGCTGCTCCTGTATCAATCAAGGCTTTTATTTTCTTTTTATTTACTCGAATTTCAGCTGTTGGTCTCTCCTGAGTTCTATCTTTATTTAATGCATTAATTTCGTCGATAACAGCCAGTTCGTTAAATGAAAAATGATTTGTTCTTTTCTTCACAAATCTGATTGAATATTTTGTAATGTCTATTTATATGCATTATATAATTGGCTATTTATATGCTCCATCTTCGCAAGGTTTATCTGGTAATAATTCGTACATCTTGTTATTTGGGTTTTGAGAGTGCATTGGTTCTTCCATAGGAATTGTTGTTACTGTAGGTTTGTTTATTAGATGTCTTACATCTTTACTATGTTTAATAGTTATTAAATATTTTGCAAAAATTGGACAGAAACATGTGATTTCCATGTCCTTCCAAACACGGCATGTAACTGTTTAAATGACAACAGAGCTGAAAATAATAACTTTATAGCTAATATATTATAATATATTCCTAAGAATCCAGAAAATATGTTTCCCAGTACTTGAAAATTTCCCCATAAACTTTTCAGTGTTGTCAATGCAGCTCTCTTGAAATGGTCTGGAGACAATAATAGTTCGAAATCAGGCTCTTTGGATGATGTTCCTCTTATTACTTTATCAACGAGGATTTGAACAACCTTTTCTACGTGAATTGGAAACGACATTTGTCTTCTTGTGTCCTCTAAAGCTTCTTGTGAATATATACCTTGTTCTAATTCCTCAAACGTTTGAAATTGAAGTTTTCTATCTATTGCCGTCATTTCTAATTTTTCTAGGCCTGTTTCTGGTTTTCGATTAGATACTGTTATCCATCTATTTTCATCCAATTTAAACATTGGATCAAAATATTAGTACATTTCTCAATTATTCTGGGTTGATATTTCTGATCTGTTAAGATCCTCGTAATTGGTAGAAGAAAGACTTGTACTCCTTGGTATAAATAACGCCTAATACCTTAGGTGTATGATATTATGTTATAAGTTTTAATGTATCTATTTACATACCGTTTTTTATTAATTATTAAAAATAAAATTGATTGATAAAATATGAATTAATAATAAATAAAATTCACAAAAATGTATAAAAAATAAAGTTTGAAATGAAATATAATCACATAAAAATGAAATATCTAAAAAAATCAACATTAATTACTGATAAATTAATAAGTAATATTTTTTAAAAAATGTATATATTTTAATTTTTTAGTGGTAATATAAATATTTTTTTTACCTTTTTGTTTGTAAATTTAATTAAATAATGTTTATGAACATTTTACATAAAAAACTACATAAAATATTCTTATAATCGAAAAATTCATCGATTTTGCTCTATTTTGCACTAGTTTTTTCAATATTTTAAATGATTCTTATGAAGAAAAATAGAATCTATGTATATTTTTAACAAATCTTCTCCACTTTCATAAAAAATTTTTACAGACCATTTTATTTTAAAGAAAAAAATGGGTTTTAGTGGGTTAATCGGGGTTAATCTGTTAAATCAAATAATTTTTAGAGAAAATTTGCGAAAAATTTTTAAAAAATGTTATAATGTTCTAATAAAAATGGAACCAAGTAAAATCGGTGAAGAAATTCGCATGGAGAAAAGAATATTTCGTGAAAATATTTTGAGAAGATATATTCATGAATATAAGATTAATCCGCAATTGAAGCATAAGGATTTATGTAATAAAGTTGGTGTATCAATTCATGTTTTTCGTCGAATTCGTCAAGATTTCGGTATGATGGAAAGTATGAAATCGTATGAACGAAAGTTACCAAGTAGTTCAAAACGAAAACGAAAACCGGTGGAGAAAATTAATGGAATATCTGAAAAACAAAAAATAGAAGATATAAATTCTCAAATGGGTAATTTATCAATTAAACAACAAAAACGTGGAAAAGGAAAAAAAGATGTTATTGGATCTGGAAAAAGACTTGATCTCTCTCTTGAATCTGAAAATAAACAAGTTATTTCAGAATATGAGACTGAATCTGAAACAGAAGTGTTTCTTACAAGTTCAATAATATAATTATTTAATCTTTATATCTGATCAGGAACGAATATCTAAAAAAACTAAAGAGGATATGGATATTTTATCAGGTAAAATTGTTCAATAATAAAAATGGAGTTAGAAACGAAATTTATAAGAGAATTAATAAGTAATATTATTGGCGCTAATAAAGTTTATAATAATAGGATTATAGAGTTGCAAAAAACTAATAATATAATAATGATTATTTTCTTAATATTAATTTGTTTATTATTGTTGATTTTGATTTTTATATTATTTAAATAAAAAATGAGTAACGAGATAGAAAAATTTTACAGGGAAGAAGAAATAGGAAAAAAATTATTTATTGCAAAAAGGGCAAGTATAATAAAACATTATAAAGATGTTTATGATATAGATGTGTTAGAGTATTTCAATAATCCTGATTTTCTTAAAAAATTAGAAAAGGAGATAGAAAAAATACATACTAAATCTAATATTGATAATATTACATCATTGAAGGGAATGATAATCGATAAACAATTGAGTACTCTTGTGGAAAATAAAATGAAGGAAACTCTTATGGCAAGTATTCAGGGTAATCAAGAATTGATGGAAAAATATCAACTAGTGGAAAAACGGAATCAGGAGTATGAGAAATTATTGATGAGAAATAAAATAAATACCAAATCAGTGGATAAGAGTGTGAAAGAATTCGCTACTAGTCTTGAAGTTGCTATTATTCCTAAAGAAACAAGTTCAATAGGAGATTTGATGAGAAATTTGAATAAACAGTTGGCAGAAATTAGAAAGTTAAAATAAAAAAATGCAGTACTTTTACTCTATCCATTCGTAATAAATCCCTATCTACATGATAGCGACATTCTAATTTTAATATTCGAATGGAAAAATTTTAATTTTCAATAAAAAAAATTATCCTCGAGAAATTAAAATTATTATTTAAATAAAATCTTCAATATTTTCATCATTACATTTTTCACCTATTTCATATGCTTCATTTACAAGTTCAATAATATAATTATTTAATCTTTCTCTATCTTTCTTTTTCTTTTTAATAAGCGACCAATTAGGGTATTTTTTTCATTTTTGTGAATAAAATAATTTAAAGATATTATTGCATTTTTAGCTACTTCTATTTTTACTATCTTTTCTTTTATAAGAGTTTCTTTTGTTACTTGTTTTCCTATTCTACCAATATCATCATTTTGATTATCAAATTGAATTTCGTATAAAAAAGTATTTTTGTTTGTCATTTTTTAAAAAAATATTATAGAAATTTTTAATTTTCCAAATTTCCAAATTTCCAAATTTTTTTCTTCCTCCGATTCTGAATTATTTTGGAAATTTGGAACATTTGGAAGATTGGATAATAATTCTTCCTTCTTTTTTCTAATTTTTCTCTTGTTTTTTTATTTATTTGACCTTTCTTTCGTCCTCCCCGCTTCGATATTGAGGATAATTCACTTTCACAAATTGAATTATTTTCTTCTTTAGTTATTAATCTCGCATTAAGATGATAAATATCCTGTTGATATTGATTAATAATTTCCCCCATACTAATAATTTTCTCTTCCAACTTTTTATTTTTATCCTCCAACTTTTTATTTTTATCCTCCAACTCTCTAATTTTTTCTTCCTCATTATGAATTGTTGGCTCGTTCTTATTTTTCATCATTAATTGTAATTCAATCGCTAATGATTTATATTCTTCAATCTTTTTTTCTGAATATGTCAACTCATTCATGTATCGTGTTTTATAATGATCGCATTCAAGACATTTGTTCAACAAAATATTTTTTCTTGTTTCACTCATTTTCTTTTAAAATAATTTGAAAATTTTTTCAAAATTTTTTCACCAAAATTCAATTTTTCAAAATTTTTTCGCCAAAAATTCGAAAAAATAAAAATGAAGGGTCGGCGAAGCCTCCGTATTTTTAAGCTTGGAAAAATACTTTTCCAACTTAAAAATGAAGGAAAAACTGAATATTTTAACAATGTACGAGTCAAAATTCAAGAATAAACTGTTTCCAAAGAACTTTAGACTGTTAATAGTTGGTGAATCGGGATGCGGTAAAAATGTTTTATTAACTAAAATGTTACTAGAAGATGGATTTCTCGATTTCAACAATCTAATATTTTATTCTACAACTATTGATCAACCGGAACTTAAAGTTATTTCAAGTGGATTCCGTTTTGAGGATGGTTCATCTTTAACAAAAGCCGGAATTCGTGATGTTTTCGATAAACAGAAAATGTTACTGGAAATGATAAAAAAAGAATTAGGAAATAGTAATAATTCTGATTATGTTCCTCCTCCGGAATATCTCGTTTATGCGTATAAAAGATTTATTAATAATAATATTGATAAATCAAAATACTTGATTAGAGATCCTGAAAAGTCAATATCCGTCCTATTTTCCTCGGATCCCAATCAAATCGTCGCTTGCGACTCGCTACCAAAGGATGCAAAGAATCTCATTATTTTTGATGACGTGGTGAATCTGTCAGATCAGAAAATAATGAAATCGTATTTCACCAGAGGACGTCATAATAACTGTAATACGATATACATCTCCCAAACTTTCTACGGATTGGATAAGCATTCTATCCGGAATAATTCCACTGGATTCATTTTTTTCGAATTAGGTAAACGGGATAAATCTTATATCTTCTCTGATCTCTTACCCAATAGCGATAACAACAACCAATATCAGCGGGAAATAATCCATCACTGGCAGCGGAAAAAATATAATTATATTTATTTTGATCGCACTGAAAAAAAAATTTATAAAAATAATTTTACAGAAGAAGAAATATCAATCGAAAATCCGAACATGCACTCAGATATTGAAAATGAATAAAATATTGACCATTTTACTTTATTAATCATATAAAAAAAATAATATTATTCTTTCCTTTTCTAACCGTATTCCTTTAATATCATGTCTATAGAAAAATAGCTTGGTAGTATTGGAAATTTTTTATTTAAAAATGATGATTATTAAAAAAGGAGGCGACGTTCAACAATCTATGGGAAATTTTGCAAAATATATCCCTGGATTTATGAAAACAAAATATGGTGAATTGCATTTGCCGGGAAAAAATTATTGTGGTCCTCTAACAAGATTGGATATCCGATTAGACGGCCAAGATCAACCAATCGGCGAAGATAATAAACCCGTTGATGGATTGGATCAGGCATGTTATAAACATGATATCACCTACAGATCTGAAGATTTACGAGACCGGCACTTGGCGGATGTAAATCTTATTCACGATATCAATCAACTTGAAGATCTGACTTTACGCCAAAAATTCGAAAGATTTCTCATAAAAACAATTATGAAAGGTAAAATAACTTTTGGTGGAACATTGGATAATAAACAATTAGCTAAAGAATTACATAAAGAACATAAAAAAATAAAGACTTTCTCAGAATAAATGTTAAATCACTGAATCGGATTTGGTCAGCAGACTTGATAACTGTTGACGCGAAAGAGGATACTGAAAATGGAGTCGTTGCGACAACAATAACAAAATCGGGACAAACCAGAAAAATTTGGAAATATTACATCTTAACAGTTATAGATATTTATTCCCGGTATGGTTTTTTCCGTTTTCTTCCCTATAAAAAAGCGGAATCGATAATCCAAGCTTTCATCTCAATCTTAACGGAATTAGGAAATACCGAATTACCGATTCCAAAATATTTATGGGTTGATCAAGGAGCTGAATTCACAAACAAAGAATTTGATAAAAAATTCCTAAAAGCCAATAATATTAAAATGTATTTCGTAAAGGAAAAACCTGTTTTTATTGAAAGATTTAATAGAACATTGAAATCTGAAATCTATAAACTATTTACTGAGAAAGGAGAGAAAGTTATCACTGAAGCGGAAATGCAAGAAATATTAGAGAATTATAATAATAGAATTCATAGCTCTATCCGCGTATCACCGTACGATATAATGTTTAATGATGCGATTCCGCAACCAAAACCTCAAAAATTACCAAAGAAAAAAGTTAAACCAAAATTCAAAGTCGGAGATCGAGTTCGGGTATTCGAAACAAAATTATTTAGTGGAGATAAACCTGAAGGTACTCGTAATAAAAACCAGGAACGGAAATTACAAACTTTTAAAAAAGGTTATGAACCGAAGTGGACTCGAGAAATTTATGAAATTTCAAAAGTTTTGGATCATGAATATCCTGTAACTTATAAACTGATAAATCCTGAAAAAGATGGTGCATTATTCGGTCGGTTCTATGAAGCGGATTTACAAAAGACTCAAATTGGCAAAGAAGTTTGAAGAACTCACCTGTTAAGTACAAAATCAAATATGTACTAAATAAAAGTGCTCTTCAAGCTCTTTTATTTAGTACAAAATAATTTCATAACTTAAAAATGGAAACAAGCTTTGAAAAACCAATAAATCAATTAACCACAGGGATGATTCCCTTAGGGATTTTAGATCTCGATAACAATAAGGAATTTACTCACGTTTTGAAAAAATCCGATGTAATAAAACTGGCGCCAACATCTGGATCGGCTGCATATATGAATCAGAATGGAACTCTGGTTTATCAACTTTCTCAAACCACCGATCCAATAGATATTTGTAACGCCAAACTGGTTTATGATATCACAATCATAGATACTGATACCGTTTTGGAGACCAACTTCTTCCCTAAATTATTTTCATGCATGTCTTTGAAATTAGGTAACTATGTTGTTGAATCGATAAATAATCCTGGAGTTGTATCGGATATGTTATTATATGTTTCTAAAGATCGAAACTATTTACCATGTGGAGAAATAACTGATTTTATTCCAGATCATTATGAAATGATGTACGGAGAGAAAATAGCTGCGGCATCATCCGCAACCTTAAGCGCATCTACAAGTAAAAAAATTCTTGAAGATGAAGAAGAAACTCCCGGTTCAAGCGGAGGCGCCGCTAATTCCAYAGAAGTTCCAGCGGGTCTACGATACCGAAATATTGGTTATGAAATTCGTAAAGATCAGTTTAAGAAAAATAGATTCAGAGGTGCTTTCTCACTGAAACATCTCTTTGGATTTCTGCAAAATTATAACCGAGTAATTTACAATATTCTTCTGGAATTTACAATGGTGCGAAAACTTGATGATAAAAGTATTTTTTACGCAGATAAAGGAACCAAAGGAAAATTAACGATAAATTCCCTGGAACTGCATATGAATCAATTGGAGTTGAATATCGATTATTATGCTCGATTGGTAGAACGATTAAATGTTAAAGACAAACCGATTTATGTGGATTTCCTCAAACGCATATCCGTAGAGTATTCATTGAAAACCGAGAAAGTTTTCTCCTGGAATGTTGCATATCTAAATTATTTACCAAGATATATTTTCGTGGGAATGAAATTAGGAGAATCAAATTACAACTGGAATAATTCCCGTTTTCATATGGATACTGAGGAATTCTCTATTCAGCTGAAATTGAACAATACCTATTACCCTATTCAGCCAATGGTGAATGAAAAAGCGAATCGGAATTTCTATGATTTATATAATTCATATGTTCAATGTTCCCGCGGTTTCCAAGATAAAACTCCAATGCTATCGTTGAAAGATTGGAAAAGTTTATACCCGATAATGTGTTTTGATACTAGTGATATCGATAAAACTTTGGATGTCAACAACGTTACCGTTACACTTCTCATTCGAAAATCTGAAACTTTTCAACCGAAAATCTATTGCGTAATTTTGGAAGAAGCAAAAATAAAAATGTCTCTACGCGGATCTCAAATCACGATAATCGAACCATTCAAAGGAACCATTGATAAGAAATAAATATTGGGATCCCCGAAGGTTAATAATTTTTTTCTCAGCGAGAACAAAAATTATTATAAAAATGGCTCCGAAAACAGATGCTTTAAAAATACGAAAATTGATAGATACACAAACTCCCGGTTTGATTCGAGTGAATGGGAAGGAATTATATCTGAATCGGGAAATGTTGAAAAAGATTAAAGATTTAGAAAAAAATGGTGGAGAGATTGGTGGAGGAATTACCATAGTGGAGGAATTTTACCATTTATCCCCGCTATAATCGCTGGTTTAACTACTCTTTTCACAGTAGGTGGAGCAGCTGCAGGAGTAGCCACTGGAATATCAAAAACTGTTGCAAATGCTCGCGAAGCACAAAAGATTCAGGCTGAAAAAGAGAAAATAGATATTGAAAAACAAATAAAACAAAAGGAACTTGATAAATTGAATACACCAGCGGTTCCACCAACTACAACACCAACAGGATCGGGATTACGGAAAGGAAAAAAAGGAGGAATTTTACAAGAATTAGAAAAAAATTTGCCACCAGGTTTTGAGAGAATAATTAAATCAACACTAGATATTTTTAAAGAAAATAATTCAGGTGAAGGGTTGTACTTGGATGAATATACTGGTAAAGGAATTCAGAAATTTTTTCGTGAACAAATAAATCAATCGGATAAAGATCCGAAATCAAAAAAGGCTCTATTGAATAAAAATAAAAAATTGGGAGGGAAATTGAAATGTCATTTCATGGGAAAGGGATTATATTTAGAACCTTGGGATCCGAATAATCAGAATCGGATTTGAGATGATTTTGTTTTTCGTAAAAAAAAATTCAACTCTTTCTTCAAAACAAAATCATCTCAAAAATGACTATTCAATTAAATGAACGAGAAAATCGAGTATTCAAAGATTCGCAACCTTTGAATGATCACCAAAATTATTTTGATTATTTACGAAAAAGTTTGGTTCAATCCTCACTAGCAATCCATGAATACAATCGTCAAGAATTGGAATATAAAAGCGGTATATCCGATTTTCAAACATCAATGTCGAAAATGTTCCAACCTTTAATGAGTGGACTACAAGGCCCCATCACAGATAGAATCTCAGCTTTAAAAATCAAAGTCGTTAAATTGGAAAACGATCTCAAACGATTTATTGAAGTTGATATAAAGAATTATGATAATGTGAAATCCAAATCGTTTTTTGATCAGTATCAACAGGAATATTTATTAATCCAACAGGAATTAGCTCCGATAATGCAGGAAATGATTGAGAAATATCCTCAAGATAAGGAATTTATCACCAGTCATCATGAGATAACAAAAAAATTATTAGAAGAGTTGGCGCAGAAATTGGGAACGAAATTCGAACCTCAACAATTATCGCAAGCTGGTCCCTTTTTGGAAATATTCTTTGAGACAAAATATTATGAAAATTTCGGATCTTCTCCGATGTTGCGTCCAACGTTTGGAAGAAATGTTGAGGGAAAACAATTTATGACATTCAATAAATATACATTTATTCTCATAAACGAGGGTGGAAAATATTATTTCGTGAGAAATGATAATCGGGTTCGGGTAGAGGTTGATGAGATTTTTAATAATTTCCTAATTGGGAATTACGATATTATTTTCGAAAAGAAATATACTCTGGAAGAAAAACATACATCATTCGAAAAGTATTTATCATTTCTATTAAATAATGGAATAAACGCTCGAGAAAGAAATTTTTATTATACAAAACTTTGTTTCGATGCTTTTAATAAAGCTGAAGGATTAGTAGGAGAATTTGCGCAACCAGTAGGACCCTCGAAAAAAGAACCAAAAACCAGAACATCATCATTACCACGGTTACGATCCCAAAAAGGGAAAGGTTTACCCTCTGACCCGATTTCAATGTTTTCATATTTGTATAAATATATCGCAGCAAAGAAGGCTGGTCATGATGGTGTGGATGATAATATTTTGAATATTATGAAGAAATTAAGACGAAAAAAATTATTATCAAAAGAAAAACAGGAGGAATTATTGAAAAAGGTATTCGATTCAGCTCGCTGACTCTCGTGAATCAAAAACAGTTTTTCATAAAAAATGGGTGAATCAAGTGGATTTTCAACGACTTTTACAATATCGGCTGCGAAATCGGAGATTAGGGTTCAGTTGCCTGTTCAGTTGAATTTGAATCCTAATTATAAATACGAAATCGGATTGGTCTGGTTCTCGACTTATAACTTGGTTGCGAACATCACTGAAACGAATAATGAAATTACATTACTCTATAAAGGAAAAGAATTTCCAGCTGACAAAAAATTCGAAAATGTGGAAAAGTATAATGAATTTATATATACGGATTTAAAATTGAAACCAAGAACGAAAGGATTTAAGGAAATCAATAAAGAAATTGGAGATTTAACACAACAAATTATTCAAGTGAAAACGGATGAAAAAACTACAAAATCAACAATTAATATACCTGATAAATATTCATTAGAATTCAATCATAGATCATTTCTGCACTCAATGCATGGATTTCATAGAAATAATAATTCTGCAATTTGGGATGATGGAGATGATATTAATATTAAAAGGGTTAATATAAAAGGTCCTATAAAAGATTATGAATCGAAATATACTTTTCAGATAACGGATATAAATATCTGCAATATCGATTGTAATATCGCTAATGGTGGATACGTTTCGACTGAAGATGGTTTGGAAAATAAAAGTATTATTGAAAGCGTGAGTAACTCTAATATTATTTATTCGTTTCCAGCGTTTACAGTTCCAATCGGATTCAAGATTTTAGAGCGGCCAGCATTCGTAACTTATTATCCTGTTTACATTTATCAAATAAATGATTTCACTGTGAGAATTATTGATAACAAAGGACGTCTAATAGATTTCAAAAATGAGAAAATAAATATGTGTTTACGTTTAAGACAGAGTGTATTATGAACATATTTTTTGTTTTTGAAGAAAAAATAATATGTTCATAAAAAATGATAGAATTTGGATACCGAAGGTGTAAAATTATAACAAGTCATAAAAATGACTTTGATAGCTCAGCGAAGCCTCGTGAATGTTTTATTAATTGATTTTGAATAAAATCAATTAATAAAAAATGATCGAATTTTACACTTTGGGAGACATAATGATGATGTTCGGAGTTGACACTTCAACGAATAAGCAGTTGGAAGATTGGGCAAAAAAATTGAAAATTGAAATACAAGTCTTGATGGCTGATGAGGTGGATGAAAAATTAAACAATAAAAAATTATCAATAATAAATTACCAGGATTCGGATGAAGAGGGGAGTCATTGGGTGGGATATTTTAATGGAAATGTTGAAAACGCGACGAAGGAACCGGTATCTTATGAGAAAGAGTTTGCGAGGAAGGAGCTGGTTTCATTCTACTTTGATCCGTATGGATTAGAGCCTTTACCGGATTTTCCAAAATGTATATATAATTCTGTACAAGTACAACCCTTCGGAACGCGATTATGTGGACAATTGAGTTTATATTTTTTATTTAAAATGAATCAGTGTGTATGCGGTAATAAATCACAGAAATTCGATGATATAATTGAGGAAATGTTAGATTGTTTATGGCCAGAGACCCTTTTGTAATTGTGAATATTAAAAATGAATTATATTCCTGTGAATATATTGGGAATGGTGATGCAGATTGGAGGAATGAAAGAAGAGAAAATAAATGAAAAAATTGAGGCGAATAATCGGAAATTATTATCGGATTCGGATAGGAGATATGTGAATGAGCAGGGTGACGATCCTGTGAATTCTTTACAGGTTAAAGATAAAATCGATATTCGGGGTATGGATGTTGAGAAAAGTATTAGAAATTTGAAACTTGAGATTGATTCAATGGTGAAACAATTTATTCAGAATCGGAATGAAATGAGTGAAAAAATTGATTCAATGGTGAAAATCAAGAAAGATGAAAGTTCAAA
>MQRK01248830.1:4078-16586 GCA_001938485.1 Girardia tigrina
GTACACCAGTCACATTGCTTTCTATTTGTTAAACACGACATAATGTTCAGAAATGTACCATTAAATCGTTTGACTAATCCATTAATCTCAGGATGATATCCTGAAGTATTTAATTTTAATATATTAAAAACTTTATTAACTTGACTCATTATATCGCTCATAAAATTTGAACCTCTATCAGTTAATATCTTTTTGGGTGGGCAATATTTAAATATTATTTTTTCCACAAAAATAGGTGCGATTGTTTCTACTTTTTGATTTGGCATTGCAAATGCTTCCGCACATTTTGAAAAATGATCCATGAAAACTAAAATATATTTATGACCATAAATGTATATGCATGAATTTAACATTTCTTGATTCTTTATCATTTGTTGCTGATTCTAATAATCTATCCACTCGCTTTTAGGTATTGTTGGTGCTGTTAAATTACTATTACTTACAGTTTCATTTCCAGTTTCGCTTTTTCTTTCATCACTTGTTACACTTGGATCACTGTTGGAACTATCTGAAACTGATTCAAAATTTAGTTTTTTATTTTCTTTTTTAAACTTTTTACGACGTTTATTTATTTTCATTTTTGATTTTAATGTACTTATTACTTTATGATGATGATGAATTATAACAAATTTTGCGATCATAGGAATGCATCCAATTATTAATTTCTATGAAAATCCCAAAATTGTATATAATCTATATGTTGATAAAATTTGAGAAACAACAACTTTTGATATCGTAAAAATTACATATAATCCAATTAAACCGACACAAGCTTGACCAAAAAATATAAATTTTACCCATATTCTTTTCATCATATTCATTGTGGCTCTTTGATAATGGTCTATACTCAAAAAATTATCGTAGTTAACTTTTCCTACTACATAAGGTAAAACTGTATCAATGATTTCATTCATTACTATTTCTTTTTTAGAAGGGAATAAGAAATTTCGTCTTGAATCTTCAATTTCTTCTGGTGAATAAATACCAATTGTCGACATCTGATCTAAAGATGTAAAATTTATTAAATATTCTAATTTTGTTAAATCCAATTTTTCAATTCCTTTAACTTCTTTAATCCAACAGAAGAAGCGACAATCCAGACAGAGACGAAGATCCCACACTTATCCAAACGACCAATTTTCAGCCAGCAACAGTCACCCCGACTATTTCAACGGTGGTGGAGCAAACGACTTATCCCGAAGATACACATTTGTCTTTTAGGATCGCAGATCCAAATGCGAGGGGAAAGTTCAAATGTCCCTTTCGCGGCTGTACCAAGTCCACCAATACAGCCAAAGGGTTGCTCAATCATGGTACCACAATTCATGATTGGTCGTTTGCAACAGGGAAGCCCAAGAAATTTCGGAGACTGAAGCACTTCGTCCCCGTAGGAGGTCTATCGGGGGGCAGCTAGTTTTGGTGGACCCTCTAAAGAGTCTAGTGGCTCAATACCATTCGAAAGAGATGGGAGGCCCAATATATAAGCTATGTGCAGAATTTAAGCATGTAATCTCAAAGAACTTCACAAGCTTGTGTATCATGCACCATTTTTGTTTAAAACCATGACGTTTTTAATAGCGCAGCCAAATTACATAATAAAATATGGTATGTCCGGTAATTATATAGACAAGTGAATTATTTTTTGTTTAACTAAAAACGAAATCAGGTAATGAAGCTGATAAATTCATTAATGAACCAAAGGCAGCGGAATATTAATACATGTATACATATGTATGTAGTTTGCTTAAGTTAATCATTACGTAAACCGTCCCTTTAAATTACTCTATCATAATGGTATTCATGTATGCCTGTGCATACATAAATATTATGTATTATTGCCGTGTTTTAATAATAATATTAGGTTTAAGAAACGCCAACAAGAAAAAATTTTTTTGGGTCCATACACGCGACCGCGGTTTTTCCGATCCTTATTCTTGTTTTTTTAATATTTTAACTTGTTATTTCATTGGACAAACGACCTGATGATGTTTTTTGAAGAAAAGATGTCCGACATTTCGAAGAACAATTAAATAGTTATTCAATCGATGTTTGCTTGTTATTCAATGTAGTGAAACAATTTGATCCTAAATTTTAGTGTTAAATATAAACTATTCATTTATTGAAGTTATTTTATCCAAATTATTTAAATATATTTTATTGAATAATTTATTTTAATTTATTAATCAAGTTTCAACGAATATGTTTCCTTTATTCTTCATTTCTCATCGATGATAAGTCACTGTCAGAAAAGAATAAACGAAGTTCTTCTGTTAATAATTTTGAGTATTTCAAATACTTTTTCTCTTTCAACATCTTTTTACATTCTTCTCGAAATGATTCATCTTTACCTAACTGCAACCTTGCTTTCTCACATTTCGAAAGGGGTTTCAATTGTTTCAACAGTTCTTCCAGACTCGTAACAGAGAACCTTTCCTCGTCTGTAACGACATGCTCATAATTCTCAACTGCTTCTTTCAACATCCGTAAATATTCCTCGAGAATCGAACAAATCTCCGATTCAAACTGTTCTATTTCTTCGCGACTAGAAATCCTTAACAATGTAAAAACACAACTCAACTTTTCCTCCGTGTTTCCAACTCTTCGCATTAGAAACACCTTGATATCAAGGTCTTTGATGGACGTACAATCGGTTTGAAAACAAATATTGTTGATGATTGAAACGAGTGATGTTTTGATCAGATCCAAATGTTCAAAGTCTTTCTCCATCACAAATCGAGCAAAATAGATAAAGTCGTTACTTTTAACTAACTTCTCACAAAAGAGTTTGCTGCCATCACTTCCGATTGTGAGAACCATCGTGATCATCGATGTCTCAAGCACAGAGAATTGTTGCTCGAGGTCACTCTCAAGTTCGGTGAATTGTTTCAATTTACGAAGAACCAACTTAAAAAAACGATCTTCCGCCAATAAATTGTAAATCTCGACCTTGCTGTCGATTTTGCAATTGATGATGATCTCCTTCAGGTGGAGGATGTCCACAAGATCTCCCTTCTCGGTGAACCGATCCGTCAAGTATTTCACTCCAATTTTGATCTGATTTGAAATATAAATCTCATTTTCATTCAGACGCGCTTCAATATTCATTTGTCACAACGGATTTGAAAATAATTTCAAATAATTTGTTTAAATCAACGTCTATGTTTAGAAACAACTTATAAATTTTATCGATTTTTTTTCTCTTATTAAATTGTTTTAATTTTCATTGGTTTATTTCATTGTTACCAATTTTGTTTCATTATTTTTATTTTATTATTTTTTAATAATACGCGAAGTTCTTTAGCGAGTGCTGAATAAAATAATTATTCAACCACAAAATAAATTTGATAGAATTATAGACAAAGTAAGATTCGATAATTGCACTAAGAAATTTATTGGGTTGTTCGGAAAGTCATTTCGTTTTTTGTATTAAATTAAAAGACAAATTTTTGTGACAAATAAATATTTTATTGATATACATATTGACCATTGTGGTCCAGTACCTTTTTCCATCTTCCTGGCAGTGACATGATTCCACGTTCATAAAATATTTGTTCTTTGCTGCTAAAAAACTTTTCCAGGTGATTTTTAACATCTTCATTTCATCCAAAAGTGTTACCATCTAAATAATTTTGTAGAGACTGGAACAAATGATAATCAGAAGGTACGAGGTCTGGAGAATATGGTGGGTGAGGCATGATCTTCCATCCAAGCAGTTAAAGCTTTTAGCGAGTTACCAAACTTGTATGAGGTCTGGCATTATCTTGGTGAAACACTACACCTTTTCTATTGAACAATTCTGGTCTTTTGTGTTTATGGAATTCATTTAATTTGTCCAGCTGATGACAGTAGACGTCCGACTTGATCGTAGTTTTGTCCGGAAGAAGCTCATAAAATACGATTCCATTGAAATCCCACCAAACAGATAGCATCACTTTTTTGATGAATGTCAGCTTTCGAAGTGCTTTGAGCAGGTTGATCTTGTTTATTCCAAGATCTCTTGCATTTTACATTATTGTGGACTACACATTTCTCATCTCCAGTGACGATGCGCTTCAAAAATTGATCTATTTCTTGACGTTTGAGAAAATCCTTTCTGTCTTCTTCACTCTCAAAACCATTCTCGAACATAGGTTATTGAAGGCCTGTAGTTTCTGTATGCTCTTCTCTGTAGTCATTCAGTTTTTACTACTTCAATAAACTGCAGGGAAGATACAAGTTTGGATAATTTTCTTCTTTTTCCTTATACTTAACTTGTGATTCCTCAGTATCGGTTTAAGATTTCTTACTTTTTGGGTGCATTTTGTTACCCTCTCTCCTATTTCATCTTTAACCGTACAGGCAGTGGGGATTGTGGATTCTAAGTAGTTAAACTTCGTGACCCACTCAATACCTACCTCAAGCTGGTGCCCAGCAGTGAGAACTCTGGTATCTTCATGGAGATTCATAACTTTAGTCTCCTCAGTATTGATTGATGTTCAAGTTATGAATCAAATTATTCCAGTCGTGGTCGATATGGCAAAAGTCGTCCGCGTAAGCTAGTCTATTAATGTCCAGTATATCCTCTTCTTCTGTTTTCATCATAACTCCTCCAGAGAATCTTATTAATATCGTTCATTTCATTTCTATATAGAAGACGATATTAAAGAGATGTGGTCCTAAAACACAACCTTGACGCACTATCCTCCATTGGAAAAGCGTTACTTCCAATGAAACCCTGGAATCCCTAATAGAAGAGTTTGATGATTTCCAGCTTTCTCCCTCTTATCCCTAGTCCCTTTAAACAATTCCAGGTCGACTCCTGACGAACACTGTCAAATGCTTTTTCTAAATCAATGAATATGACAAAGGTGTTCACATTCTTGTATCTAGCTTATTGCTGAATTTTCCTTAAGATATAGATAGCTCTTTTTGTCCCTCTGCCTGGCCGGAATCCGAATTGTCAATTGTCGATGATTGCCTCAGAGATTGGTTAAATGCGGTTTGCTAAAATTCTCGTGAGAATCTTTCCACCAACATCCAAGAGAAAGATACCACGGTAGTTGTTTGGATCCTTTCAGGAGCCTTTGCCCTTGAAGAGTATTATAACTTTCACCTCTTTCGAAGAAGCAGGCAATTCCTCGTTTCCTTGTCAAATGTTTCCGGAGCACTTCTCTAGCAGAGGTTTTATACTTACTCTTTCCCATTTGTAGATCTCCGGGATCAGTCCATTTGTTCCTGCGGCGGTTCTGCTCTTTAACTGCTGTATAGCTTCCTCTATTTCCTCTGTTGCTGGTGAGGTATTCAAATTGTCCCTTATTGTACCCATCTCTATATGAATTTTTCCTATGTACAAGAATTCACACTTGATACATTTAAATTGATATACTAGATTAGCTGGGACACCCGATGGATTTTAGATTTATTTGAGAAATATCTTGACAGTTTATTAGTTATGAAGATCACCCATATATTAAAACCTAAAGGTACCATTTTCGCTAAACCTTTCCTCAAATCACACGCACTTTCAAAGAATGGTAATTTAAAATTTTTTTTTATTATACACACACATATATATATATATATATATATATATATATATATGTGATTAATTTGAAAACTTTTAAAATTTATTACATATTAAGAATTTGTAGGTTTTTGTTAATTATTTCCATCTGTGAATGAACAAAACACCCAAAGATGTTTTATTTAGAACTAAACAAGTACCGGGATTTTCCGAAAATAAGCGCATCTGCGCTTATTTTAGGTTTTTGTTACCGAAATAGGCGCATGCTCCTATTTTTAGGGACAAAATGACTGGTTTTTTTGCTTCCATATGAATTGATCAAAAGAAGTGTCAAAAAATAATTGTAGTGATTTCAACCTAAAGCCCGAAATTGATTGGAAAAATGAAAACCACATCAATTATTTTTTGACCAATTATTTTTTAATCAATTCAACTGTTACGAATTTTTAGCTGTTTTTATCACTTTTTACACTTGCTACATGTTAATTTAATATATTATTTATTTAGTAGAATTTAATTTCCGTTTAAATTAGAATTTTGTTCACACACATTGAAACATTTCTAAACCAGTTCAGTTATGTAAATATCAATTACATTATCGACATTTGTTTCATTGATATATTATTTATTAATAAATTTGAATTAATTAATTTGAGCTAATCGTCTTTAATGTATGTTTATATGTAGTTTAATATTAGTCTTAGTAATTGGTTGGTAGTTAATTGTTTTTAGATGAAATTGAGCAAGACAGGGTGGATGACCAGGAAAAGAAAAGAAAATCATATACTATTCATGAGAAGCTAGGTAAATGTAAAAAATCCATCTTTTAGAGGATGGGATTTTGAAGAAAATGTCTGCTTTTATGAGGAAAACAGGAAGAAGAGCTCCTAAAATAGCTCAGAAACGTAATTTCAGACAGTTAAAGGGTTCAGGAAGAAAACCATTTTATCCTGAAATTGACAAAACACTTTATAACTTTTTCAAGACAGAAAGAGAAAACCACAGGTCTGTTACTTACACAATCTTGAGGAAAGACATGAAATTCCAAGAATTCGGAGTTGCCTTACCATCAGAGTTTAAAGTAAGTAACAAGTATTTATTTTCATGGACAAAACGCCACCATATTACATCAAGAAAAATAATTTATCATGGACAATTTGATAAACATAGCAAAAAAGAAATCCATGAGCAGGTTAAAAAGTTTATTTTGGAAATTTATGTTACTACAGCTGGTAAGACTAATGATAAGCTGTTTAAAATGGATGAAACTCCATGTTATTTCTATATGGCATGCGACTGCATATTAGACTGTGTGGGCAATAAAAATATTGAAGGAGCAGATACTGGCCATCGAAAAAATAGCTACACAGTTTGCTTGAGAATCTGTTGTGATGCGCAAATGCTACCTCCAATGATATTTTTCCGTGGTTTGAAGAAAGCACCACAGGTAGAGGTTCCAAATGGAAAAGCAGTTATTGCAGCTAGTAATACCGGCACCATGGACACCCCTTTACTCAAATTTTAGATGGATATATTTTTCTACAGACGAGGGCCCTAATTTAAAAATGAACAACCAGTTGTTTTTTGGGATTCCTATGCAACTCACAAAAGGGAAGAGATTGCGGAATATCTTTTTATAAAAAATGCAATTTTGAAGTAAAAATGGCAGTTTCCCTAAATAGGCACATGCGCCTATTTTTGGGGATAAAGAGGAACACCTAAGAATTTAAAAACTAAATCCAAGCTCATGCAATTATTTACGGAAAATCCCGGTAGTGAATTTATTAAATGATTTTAATATTCATTTTTTTGTTTACTATTTTCAAAAAAATAAATTTATTATATTTTTCTTAAAAAATTTCTTTTTAACTTTTATGTTGTCTATTTTTTAAAAACTTTTATTAAGTAAATTAAACAAATTTATTCAACAAATAATAAAACCAACTTTTTATTCATCTTCGAAATTATTTCAGAAACTTAGAACAAATACATAATAACTAGTCTCTGTTCTTAGACATGCATGGCTTAATCTTTGAGATAAGCATATGACTAATGGCAGGATCAACCAGATATGTAATAAAATCATAACTGTGCTAAACTTTTCATACCAGTAGTAAGTCAGTTAAAATGCCGGTAGCAAACTAGTACTAATTTTTTAGCACCATCCACATATCAATCGTTGCTACCTACTACCAGACTTTCAAGTATAATTGATTTTAGTAGTTACTTAGCAAACATGTTTTTATTCATTAAATAAGAAATCAAATTTTTTCGACAAAAAATACAAATTTGTGTTTAGACACATTAAAATAATTATTTTTATTTTAACACAGTTATTCAATAAATCATAATTTACAGGATATTTCCGTAAATAATCCCTGGGACAACTTTCGGAAAATCGTATTTTCTCTGGAGAAATCGCAGATAAAATACGTTTTGGGCTTATTTTCGACTGTGTTTATTTTCGGAGGAATCCGGTACATATTAATCAAATGATTACTCGAGTGTCCTGTTGCCACCATACAATTTCATATTCTGGTAATAAGTTTTACAAATATTATAAATAATTTTTTTTTTCGTTTGAATAATCGATATTTAAGAATTAAATTAAGGAAAAATTAAAACTTAAGAAAGTAAAAATGTCTCGAAATCGTAAATTTCGATCCGACTTAATAGAAGCAATTTCGCGAAAGAGCGATCGAATTCGGCAAAAATTAAAAGTAAATTTATTTAATACGAAACAAATAATCAAATAAATACAAATAGAAGAATTTCAGGCGTCTTGAGTTGGGGGACGCGGAGATAACCGAACTTTTAATGAATAATGAATTCGATGTCGACTATTATTTTCACCATGTAATATTATTTTAATATTTTATTACTTTAATACAATTTTAGAACGGAAGAAGGTTAATACACGAGGCTTGCGCAAGACGAGATGTCGTACTCGTTAGAGCATTATTAAATAGAAATTGTGAAATCAATGCTCGAGATGATGTAATAATTCTTTCTTTTAACGATGAGAATGTATAAAGTCGTTATAAAGCGTGGACGCACTCCATTACATATGGCATGTTCAAATGGAAGCAAAATGATCGCAGAAATGTTATTGGAGAGAGGCTGTGATTATGAAATTGAAGATTATGTATGTTTTATTACTTCCCGCATGCATCAATAATACTTTGTTTTAATGTGTCATTGAATTTCAGGGTAACATGAGACCGATCCATGTTGCATGTGTCAATGGCAAGAAAACAGTTGCCAAAATGCTTCTAAATAAAAATTGTAATGTCAATGTAAACAATGAGGTGATATTTGTGTCTTCTTCAAAATGTTCTTTATAATCAAATTTTCAGTTGGCCGTACATCCCTTACTTTTAGCCTGTGAACGCGGTAAAAGAGAAATAGTAAAACTGTTGCTGTCACACGGTTGTGATGTGATGGTAAAGGATGAAGTATGACTTGAGACAATATCCATAAATATATATAATTATATTATCAGGTCAATTGTGGAGCCATGTATTATGCTATCTGGGGAGCTGATATTAAAACAATTGAGTTAATAATTTCAGAAGGTTGTGATCTTGAATCAGAAGATTTAGTAAAGAATTGTTGACATTTATAAAGGAAATCTAACAATTGATTATAGGACAAAAATAGAGCGATCCATCACATTTGTCGTCTTGTGAGATATTCTAAATTGATTACGATTACAAAATTGAATGATATAAACCATAAATTAGAACTTTGTCGAGAACCGAATGCAAATAGCCGAGATTCTTCTGTCGAGAGGTTGTTCTGTCGACTGCCAAAACAAAGTAATTTATGATAAATATTGAAAATAATACATAAAAAAACATTTAGGAATTGGAAAGTCCAATGCATATTGCTTGTAAAGAGCCAGATGAAGAAATGATCAAATTATTGCTGTCGAGGAATTGCAATCTCGAGCTCAAAAATAAAGTAGTCGAGTTCATTCTAGCACAATATTTATCAAAGTTAAGGATGGGAAAACTCCGCTTGGATTATTAGATTTGAAGAAGGATTTGAGACTGGCTCTAATGCTTCTCTCAAGGAATATCAATCTCGAATTCGATCAAGTTACTTTTCGATTTATACTTTATTTTTCAAGTAATTCGTTTTAGTCTCAATTTTCTTGTCTTAATGAATTCGAGAAGAAAGAGCTCATTGAAGGAATGCTTAAATCAAGCTTAAACAATGTGAGAATTGAATTTTTGATTTACTTATTTATTTAATTTTAGATCGATCATGTCGGTCATTCTCGTACTTTGAGAACTCTCAAAGAACTTGTTTTGGAGTGTAAACCCGATTTTCGAAATGCGTTCTTCAATTGCTACATTATGCGCCTCCAAGAATTGATCTACGTAACATATTTCTTTATTTATTTATAATTTAATATTTCGATACAGAAGAACGAAATTGATCTGAATGTGCGACAATTCCACAAATTATTGAGTATTCTGAGTCCAAATGAACCGACCGTGAATGAGTTCCTCGGACACAATGATCGGTTCAATAAAAGACAACTCTTTTTAAAATCAAACAATAAAGATATTATTCAAACATCAAAAAAGGTAAACACAAAAAAGTTTGTTGATTTTCTCTAATACAATTTTCAGTTATGTCCCGTATGCTACGAAAGCCCAGTGAACGTCCTATTCAATTGTGGCCACGCGTGCTGTGCGAATTGCTCTTCTAGTTCACAAAAGTGTCTTTACTGCAGAACATATGTAAAAGAAAAGAGACTTATTCTTTGAACACCTAATAGACATTTAGAATTTTTCTCTTTTGATATTTTAATAATTAATTTATATAATTTTTATGTCAGATTCAATTTTTTTAAAACTTTATACTTGGACTTTCTAACTACAATTACAAGTTTAAGAATCTGCAATTGAGATTGAAATATTATAAATACCTTCATATTTACCTAAAGAATGATCGCCATTTCCATTATAAATGAAAAAAATTTCTTGCTATCTCGATGTGGCTTCCTCTGAACAAGTAAGACATCCTCCATCTTTAGACAGCGTCAAATCACCGAAATAATTTGATATTTCAAGTGAAAACAATTATTAAATATTTATCGAATAATCTCCGGAGCGGAAAATAAGGAAGTTGTGAATTGACTGAACCTTTATAAACTGAAACTGGTGGTACTATTTGTTATTTATATGTCATAAACAATAAAATTATTATATAAATATTGTTTTAATTAAATGAGTAAAATAGATTGTTTACTCTTCTATCTATTTAAATATAAATTATAGATAAATATTTGATTATAATTAAATACAAATATAATAATTCAAATAAAAGAAAGAAATATTTATGTAGAAAGAATTAGTAAATGTAATGGAAATGTAAATAAAAACAAATTAAATCTAAAGAAAGACCATAAAAAGGTGTTATTTTAATATGAAAATGACCCCTAATTATTTTTACGGATAACCTTAATTTAAAGTGACTGTACGAAGCGGGATAACTCTGAAGGAGGGAGGGCATCAAGGAAAATTTTCATACAAAATAAAAATAATATCCTATTATTTTTTTTATTTTTAACATAAGTACAATTTATAAATATAAAAAATGTATAATATTTTATTCCTTGACGTATTTTTTATTTGATTGAATTTGTTTCATTAAATTGTTGTCATTTTTTTAAAATATTTGCAAATTTTTATTCGTATATTTATTTTTAAAATTTCTTTTAAGGTTAAGGTACATACTTTTTGTCATCAATGTAAAATTAGCTAATTTGTCGAATTGGTAATTTTTACGATAAATAAAAGTAGTCAACAATGGCAAAATAGGTTAATCAAAAATAAATAACGGTATTGGGTTAACCTAGTTGAACACGAACGTTAATAAAAAAAACAATAATCAAAAATAAAAAACCGTTATATGACGAACATTTAATCAGCACGGACATCAAGCATAATGTAAACATAACATACCGTATTTTCGCGCATATAACCCGCATAATTTTTTCTTCGCAAGGGGAATTTGGATCATGTAAAATCACATATTATCCAATGTTTATCATCGTGTAATGTTATTTACTATCGTTTAAATTCTTTTTAGGATACACCACCCACTTTTATACCCTGCGAGTAGCGTGGGGCGTAGATAAAATCACACATGACCTGCGGGTTATATGCGCGAAAATACGGTAACTCGGTAAGTAATTATTATTTCTGAGTATTGATTTATTGATTTCTATTTTTAAAGTGAATCTTCAATTTATTCTTAGAATCATTATAAATAAATATAAATTTCGTGTTCTGCAAATATAAAGTGATATTATTTTTCCAGTATAAAAGAACGGAATCAAGCATCATTTTCTAAATGAATACTGGAAAATAAATCTTTTTCGATAACATCATTCATCATTGAGTGAATCTCGTTTTTGGTGATTAGCTTCTCGTAAAAAATCTCATCCGAAGCATTCGACTCCAGTTCTGACATGAGATCAATTGATCTATTCGGATCAACACTGTCTGAATTGTTGAGCCAGCACCGTCGTAATATTTTCTTGCTTCGAAACAGAATCTAAATTATTTTGGGACTTGTTGTAAAAATGATTCATTGGAAATGAAGCTATTAAGACTGGAACCGAATTTTCAAAGATTGAAAAAGGAGATGTCAACATCTGATTGGGAGTGGGATTGAGGTATCTGTATTGCGTTTCCCAAATGCATTATAGTGTTGATGCTCTGGAGATAGGCTTTTGAGACAATGGTCTGATATTTTGTAACCTCATGTCATTAATTTGTAAAGATAAACGAGATCTCGTTCGACTTATGTTATCAGTTGAATAATATTGACCGTGAATTTCACTAGAATACAAATTAGCTTGAGTCCCATACATACGAGGGCGGGTCAATAAGTCCGTGACTTTTGGAATAAAACACAGATTTTTTGATAAATAAATCATTTTATTTTTCAACGTAGTCTCCCTTGAGCTCTATACACTTTGTCCAA
>MQRK01248832.1:10956-27433 GCA_001938485.1 Girardia tigrina
ATATATATATATATATATATATATATATATATATATATATATATTTATAAAATTTTAGAAAGATTATATTAAATTTAAACCTTGGACAGCAAGCCGTGTCTCCGCGATATTTTAGAAAGAGAAGAATTGTTTTTCATTGTGCATGTCGGTTGAAAAGTGCTTTTCATTTTATTGAACAAAATATTCAGCGAATCCCATCTCGTTTACGCAATTCAAATGTGGCGATATCCCAACCGAGAAAATGATGACACGCATTTTTATCTGCCGGGAAAACTTCGAGTGATAGCGTACTCTATATCGATGTTATGATGAATTCAGGCAACAATTTTAAATTGGCTGAACAAATGACTTTCAGTTGTTCATCTTTATATTGGCTTTTAACTTCATGTCCGAATTTTTCCCACATTTTTATTATTTTTGTCAATTTATTTTCTTTATTTGAAACTTTTATTTTTTTTAAATTGTCTTTTAAATTGAAATTTGAATAAAGACACTTATTTTCACAATTAATTTCACAAATTGACAAAATAAAACAGAGCAAATAACACCGACAATTTTTTTTTATTGTTAGATCTGAAAATTCCCAATTGACAACTGTTTTCTCTAAATTGATTTAAAAAATTGTGAATTGTGATTAAAACTCACATTTCAAAAAAATAACACACATACTCAACCAATCAAATTTAAAAAATGTACATTTACCTTCATTACACACAAACACAGTGCATTCAGACATTCATATAACACAAATAAAATACATACTTGATTACATTGTGATTGCATAATTACATTCATTTCAAAATATACATGTATCACAAAGGAGGCTCACAATTAATTAATTATCAATTTCCTTGAATTAATAGATCGATGAATAACGAATAATTTAACCATATTCAAACTTCTGGTTATTAATAATCACTGACTTGAAATTGTTTATTTTATTTTATTACTTTATTTAATGATATATATTTTAATTTTATTCATGTTTAATTATTTATTTATTTAATTTCTTTTATTTAATTGGTTAATTAAAAATATGATTTATTTAATTATTTTAATTTCTATATATATATATATATATACATATAACACTATAATAACAAACTATAATAATCTTGAAAGATAAAAAGAAGAAAATAATAATCTTAGTCTTCTCAATTACAGATTTTGGTCGTATAAACAAAACAGTAATTCATCCAAAATTTTAAAAATTTTCAAATGAAATTTATTGTATCATAATTCAACCACAACTATCAGTAAAGTAAATCATTGATTCTCACAAGATAAAATAAGCAATTAACAGATCATTTTTTAAAAAAATTGATAAAAAATTAATATTTGATGTGCAAAAATTTACTTTCTACTATAAAAATTGGCTCAGTAAGAACACAAAATACTCGGGCTTCAATTCCGCAACTGCCACTCTACCACTACATCAGTTCGATCATCGGGACAACCTGAAGATTGAATAAATCAGCCTTTGTAACTGATTTCAAAAGGAAAGAATGTTGAGCTCCGCACACTCAAAGTTGGTTACTAATTGATAATTTATCCTATTAATGTGGATACAACACCTCCCTACAGTTCTAACATTGCTTCCGGTAACTTCTTTATATTCAACGTTTAGAAAAACCCCTATAAGGAAGTCACTTATTGTTCGGGATTCAATTATCGTTATTAAATTGCTATTATCATTAATTATATATATATGT
The DNA here is from genome assembly GCA_001938485.1 of Girardia tigrina. Taxonomy (NCBI): domain Eukaryota; kingdom Metazoa; phylum Platyhelminthes; order Tricladida; family Dugesiidae; genus Girardia; species Girardia tigrina. Next base: position 12,669 of record MQRK01248832.1, read on the forward strand.
ATATATGATTATATTTTAATGGATCCCGCGCTCTCTTTCCTCATTCGCCTTGTCTAAAAAAACTATGCACAATACTATCTGATATATTTTATTTTGTTTTTGTGTTATTTTTTTGTATAAAAAATTTAGTGTTTGTAAAAAAATTAATTGTAAATTTTGTTGATGTGAAAAAACATTCGAATTGAATGTGGAAAAAATTATCGAAATTGTTATTATTATTTAAATTGAAAAAGGAGACAGTTGTTTGAATAATCGAAAAATATTGTGAAATTGTTTTATATAATGCGAATAAATAAATTTGAATTGAATGATTCGGCTTCTGATTTTTTGAATCATCTGATATATATGTACAAATATTGAATATCGAGAATAATCGATCGAATTTTCGGATGAATGTCACTGGGACGATAATAGCGACTAGATTAATCGATAATTGATTTGATTGCTTATCAATATTTGAATTAATGGATTGCAATCAAATTAAATTTGATTGCAATAATAATTCTGTGATGTCATCAGCAATTTCGGGCAAATGTAACGCCATTGATTTCGAATTGAGTGCCGATTTCAAGTTCAACGAAAGATGTCTTCAAACGCCTTATTATGTTGAAAACAAATTAAACGAAAATTTTTCAATGGGCCAAGCACATTCCAAACCATGTTACCTCGTCCGATTCTCGGAGCAACCTGAGGGTCGTGTGGAACTCTTTATTCTTTTTTTCACAGAATAAACATTTTTTGATACTAACTTGGATGATCTCAAGTACAGATAGAATAAACTTGTTGCTAACCAACGAGGCCACATTGAGAAATAATGTATAACATTTATTCGTTCTGGTAATATATGCTGTTCAAAATAAAAGTTGTTAGAACATTGTAAATTGTTTATTTCATAATGAATATTAGAGGTTATTGATCGAAATACGTACATCAAACTTTAACTTCTGATTAATTTGTGGTTTTTTCCTGGTTAAAATTACATATTTGTAAAAGTCGTGTTTAACAACGAAGTACTCGATATTATTATTTGACATTCGACTTATACATGTCTGTTTCTGACAATGTTTTTTTGAAGAGAAGCTTAAAAACGTATTACAAAAAAAACAATCAAACCATAAAATATTAAATTTTAATTATAAAAAGAAATTTAATAAAAACTGTTTTTGTTTCTTTTTGTCAAAAAAATGTATTTTAAAATATTGATATTTTGGATATTAAATTTCTAAAAAAATTGAAAATGTACATTAAAATAAAAATATATATATATATATATATAATTATAATTTATTTTTTAAATTATAATTGTTTCATCTATTTTAATAAATCAAATAATCGTAAATAATTAGAAATAAAAACGAAATTTACAATGATTTTTTTTACAATTTTTTAGATGGAAAAAATACTGTTGATTGAAATAAATCATTTGACAAAATAATTTAACGAATAGTACCAAAATTATTTTCTATTCAATTTAAAAAAAATATAAAATTATATATTATTCAAATATAATTGCAATATTATTTTAACCAATCACAAAATAAGCTCAATAGAATTTGTCTTATAGTTTCTAAAAAATCCGTTTTTTATTTTCAAATTATCAGAATTTCGTCAGACAATGTATTTATTTTATTTAAATTTGGAAAATTAATTAGAATTTGTAAGTCTGTTAATATATATTGAAAAAAATAATTTTATTATACAAAAATATTTAAATGTCATTTTTTTATATAATTGATTTGTTTTTTAAAAATCTAATAATATTTACATTTTTTAAATTATTTATTTCAAAAATTAATAAAATCGTGCTTAATTATTAAATAAGTATTTTTTATAAAATTAAAATAATTATTGTACAGTTATAATAAAATTTATTTTTTAAATAAATAAATAAATAAATATTTTATATTTTATTAATTACGTTTTATTTACCATGAAACAAGACCTATTTTAAACAGAATAATCTTTTAAAAATTTTAAATTTCTTTGAAGTTATAGAAAAAAGAGAAATATTTGTTTTGATTATACTGAAATGCCAATTCTGTTAAAGCTGTGTAATAGATAAAACAAAAAGGGACTTTGTTAAAACAAAAAAATCTTAAATTAAAATGTCAAAGATTGACATAAAAATTCAATAAAATATTCCTTGAAAAATCGATAATTTTATTTATTATTTCAAAAAATTGTCTAAACAGTCATAACATTAATTAAAGAATATTTTGTAATAATATATAATAATAAAATAAAATATTTATTATTATATTATTATATTATTGCATATTTACTATTAATATGATAAGTAATTAAAAGCTTAATCAAACATTGTAAACGGATATATAAATTATTAACTATAATTTATTCATTTAAATATCATTTGAAGTATTATTTAAAATAATTTATAATTAATATTACATATATATTTAATACAATAAATATTGTATGGTCAATTATTTATTATATAATTGTTTTTTGTTTTAGATGTTCAGCAATTATTCTTTTTAATTATTCATATTCTTTTTTACAATAGTTTATTAATTACAAATTGTAAATAACTTTTTATATAATCTTTTTAAAAAAGTTTCATTAAACTCTAATACTAATAATAATATTCATAAAAATATTAAAAAAATAGTAATAAAAATTCCATATTTTACAATCAGTAAAACAATTTCTCGGATTTTTCTTTGAATCTCTTTTAAAAATTAATATAAATCGCATAAAATTGAGATTAAAACCAAATTTTATTGAAGTTTATGGTAACAAAAGAATCAAATTACTTCTGGCAGTCTTTACAAATCAGGTTCTTTCAAATCAAACAAGATAAATTATAATAATTAAGAAAAGAAGGATTCGCAATGCATAATTTTCATAGTTGTTAAAAAATATTCTGATTTTTTTAAGAAATATTATATTTACATATATATATATATACATATATATATATATATATATAATATCTGATTATTTATTAATAAATTATTTTTTTACTTTTAATAAAAATTAAATATTAAAAATTATTCTAAAAAAGTAAACTTTGATTTTAGTCCTTCTCTTCTTTTTATTTTTTTAATATTTTAGGGTTCAGAACATTTCAGAAGTGTTTTTATAAAAATAAAGTATGAATGTAGTTTAGGTAACATATAGTCTAAGCTTCCTTTCAAATAGATCGAGAGTGATTTAAAAATTTATAGAGTGATTTATATACAAACTAATGTGTTTTATAAATATAATTGTTACGGGAGTAAAACTTCGTACCTTGGAGGTAAATATCATGATCTTAAAACCCTAATTAGTGAGTATTCACAATTGATTAAGTTGTTGATAATAGGTTACATTGTAAAAAATAGAATCTATTCTATGTCAAAGGAAGAGTTTTTTGTTTTACTTATGACATTTGATTCACATTATCAGCAGCAGTTATGTAAATCATTAATCAATAATGAAGTCACTTTTTTGGTACCGTTTTGGTACCTTTGGGTTGTGGGTGCACCCAATTAGGCACATATGGCTTGGGTTTGCATATATATTTAAGTGTCTCAGTAGGTAAGGAACCTGGTGGCGCCTATCTCCTCCTCAGGTATGGAGTCACTACAACCAATTAATCGATAGTCACTATGAGTAAATGTGGTCTCTATTCGTCCAATCTTCAATTAAATCAATAAACATTTATTATTAATGTAAAATACACAATAGAATACAATAACATTTTAATTAAATATAATTTAATATTTTTATTTTATTATTTTTAGTTTTTAATTTTTTATTGATATGATGATAATGATGTGAGAGACATCGAAACATTGCAACAATAATAAATACACATAAAACTTTTTATAAATTTTTATAGTTAAAAAATAAATAAAAATATAAAAGTTAAAATTATAAAAACTAAAGATTATTGAAACTCGATTTTGTTTATTTAGATAAGTCAATAAAAAAGGTAAATAATTTACTGAAAAAAAATTGTTAAAATAATGGAAATTAATTTTTTTTTCAGATCAAATGAATCCAAGAAATAATAGGAAATCTGATGAGAACAACAGGAAATAGTTTACTTTTAATAAGCAAAAATAATTAATTAATTGATAAAAACATATTAAGTGCAATAAAAACAAATAATAATTATTATCATCATTAATATTGTTTACACCACAAAACTTTTACACTTAAATTTTAAATTTAAAGAAATATATTTTTATTACTTATCAATATAAAACAAACAATCGTATTTTAAAACATATTTTAGATGAAATATCTTTGGTTTTACAGTCATTATAAATGGATATTTTTTATCGTTTATATATATATAAAATATATATCTTATATAACATTAATCAACCTCAACCAAGTTGCTGAATTACGAGATCTTAGAACATTATTTAACGTGTTCTCTGAGACCCGCCTCCAGAGTTGACTTAAAGTGTCCAATGTCCATTTGCGTTGTACCCGGTACATGTATACTGATTGTAATTTCTATTAAGGTCGTCCAGGAGACAAAATAAATTATGTCTAATTATCTTCATATAATAACTATAAGTAAAAATATATAATCAAAAGATAAAACAGTTATAATTAATAACAATTTTCTAACAAAGAAATGTAACAATCACAAAATAAAAAATGTGTAAGATCTGCGAGGTGAAGAAACAAAATTAAATGTATTAGATTACTTTATATCTGAGAGTCTGGGAATGAGATTCATTAAAGAAAGATAGGTGATTTGTTTATAAAATTAAGAAATATACCATTGTCTCTACACTCTGTTTTCTGTACTTTCGTTTGGAGAAAAATTCAGTGACTATTTTTGGTTTGAGAGAAAAAGGATAAAAAGGATTTGACATTCGATCACATAATACTATTGGAAGTCTTGGAGCTGATAATGGCACTGAGCGTGGTTACAAAATCTCGATTAGTGACGAAAGAATCCAAAATTAAATCCGAGAAAAGGACCAGTTAATTGCTTTTCTTTAATTAATTTATAAACTTTTTATTGATTTTTTTTAAATTCATATAATATATATTGCGTTGGCCAAAAAGTCATTGCGTTTATGAGTACGTCCTTATAAAAAGCTTGAAAATATAAAACGATGTGATAAAATTTAAATTCAATTATATATTCTGAAACCTTAATTTTCAGACTATGTTTATACAAAATATTAATTGATTTTGTTTGAATTTATTACTTTACCGTCAATTCGAAATTGAAAATCAAAATGAGCATATTCGTCATGTTTTGTTGCATTATTTTCACAAATGGAAAACAGCTGTGCAAGCTCATAAGAAGATATGTTTTGTATATGGTAGTGACTCCTTAAAACTTCGACAGTGTCAATACTGGTTTTTTAAATTTCGTTCTGAAAAATTTCATCTGAAAGATGCACCACGCTCCGGTCGACCAGTTGAAGTTGATGGCAACAAAATAACAGCACTGATCAAATCTAATCCACAAATGACGACAAGAGAAGTTGCAGAGACTCTGGAAATATCAAAATCAAGTGTTGGAAGTCATTTAAAGAAACTTGGATTGGTCAGTAAACTCGATATGTGGTTACCCCATGATCTGAAAGAAATTCATTTGGTGAAACGTATAGACATTTGCGATTCTCTTTTGAAGCGAGAACAAAGTGATCCATTTTTGAAGCACTTGATTACGGGTGACGAAAAATGGATTGTTTACAACAATGTGGAACACCGACGATCATGGACAAAACGTGGTGAGCCTGCCAAAACCATTCCAAAAGCAGAAATTCACCAAAAGAAGGTTATGCTTTCCGTCTGGTGGCATTTTAAAGGAATTGTGTCTTTTGAACTCCTTCCGAGGAATGAAACCATCAATTCAGACGGATATTGTGGTCAGATGGAGAAATTGGCTCATTCAATTCAACAGGAACGCACTGAATTGGCAAATCGAAAAGGATTTGTAATTCAGCATGATCATGCAAGATAGCATACTAGTTTGATCACTCGCCAAAAACTCTTATCACTGGGTTGGGAGGTTTAGCCGCACCCACCGTATTCTTCAGACTTGGCCCCATCGGATTTTCACTTATTTAGATCACTGCAGAATTCCTTAAACAGAAAAACATTCGCCAGTGATGATGACATAAAATCGTTCCTAGACGGCTTTTTTGCTGACAAAGGCAAAGGTTTTTATGAATCAGAAATAATGAAGCTACCGGAAAGGTGGAAGAAAGTGATTGAAAATAATGGACAGTATATCATGTAAAAATATTTGTACATCCAAGTCATTTTTGATAATAAATATTTTAGTAAAAAACGCAAGGACTTTTTGGCCAACCCAACATATATATATATATATATATATATATATATATATATATATATATATATATATATATTCTCGACTTTAAGTAACTGAGGTTTAATTTTAAAAGATACTTTGTTGTTTTTATGAGTTTTTTTATAAAAATTTTTTAATCCTTCAAAAAAAGGTAAACTTACACTTATTTAGACTTTCACTATTCATTCAGAAGCTACTTGTATAGATTCATTTGAGTCTAAATAAAATAATTCAAAAACCCATTTTTTATGATTTAATACATTTACTAGTTTTTATGAATTAGAAGAAATTGGTCAAGAACGATAAACCAAGCCTTTTATCATTTTCTTTTATATTTAGACGTGTTCAATCGGTAGTAGCGACGGGCGGTGTGTACAAAGGGCAGGGACGTAATCAGCACAAGTTAGTGACTTGTACTTACTATGAATTCCTCGTTCAAGTGGGATAATTTCAATCCACTATTCCTGACACGACAGTGTTTCAGCAGGTTACCCGACCATTTCTAGCTAGGAATAAAACTCGCTGTTACTCCCATTGTAGCCGCGTGCGGCCCCGGACATCTAAGGGCATCACAGACCTGTTATTGCTCCATTTCAATTAACTAAACGCTATTAATTCCTCTAAGAAGTCATGTAATTGCGATTAAACACAATCACACTATTTAGTAGGCCAGAGTCTCGTTCGTTATCGGAATTAACCAGACAAATCGCTCCACCAACTAAGAACGGCCATGCATCATCACCCTTTGTGAGGTTTAAAACCAATTTCAGTTATGTTTGAAATATTTAATCAATTCAAGTCTTTTAATATTTTTAAAAGAATTTTTTATATATTTAAAAAGATTGTGATTGTTTTTTAAAATTTATTCATTAACAAAATCACATTTGTTATACATTAGATAAATGTTCAAAACTAACATTTTTCCTTTAAAATTTGACAAAATAAATTACAAAAGTAATCAGAAAGATTATTTTTATAAGGAAAAAATTAATTAAGCTTATGTGACTTAAACCTTATTAAATTTTTGATGTGACAAATAATATTTAATAAACACTTGAGATTTTTCTCGTAATAGAACAATTATCTTTAGATAAGATCCTTATTGAAGGACTTGAAAACAAAAATATATTTTTTTGCCAAATTATATACTGTTAGTTAAAGAATGAATATAAACTTATATTAAATAATAATCATATAACTGATGTAAATATGTATTAAAATATCAGAATAATATTTTAGAAGAAAACGTAGGACGAACTTGAAAGACAATACAATAACGCCAAATTCAAACCAGATTACATTACGTCGCTCTGGTACTCAATTTAGATAAGTGAGAGACATATTTAATAGTTATTCTTCTTTCTTCCTTCACAATTTGCTAAAACATTACACTTTTTTAGTCAGAAGTTTGAAATGATTTTGTTATTTTCTCTCATTATTATGCATACTTCTACATGCAAATGTGGAATATTGTGCTGTTGATGAAATTCTATTTGGAATCAATTTAAATGTTTTGTTCTGATTTTAAAGAAAAATTTTCATCAACAGACAACAATTTATCAATATTAATATTAATATTAATATCAATTATCAATTTATCAAACATTGAATGTTTGAACTTGATAATACAATTGTAGATTATTGTACAAGAGGGGAATATAAATTTGTCATAAATGATCATTCAAACAGAACTGACATTTTTAAAATTAATGAAAATTTAATAATCCGATAAACTTTTAATTTAAAAAGCAAAAAGTTTGAGTAAATATTTAACATAAGTAATTATTTTCAAAAAATTCAATGAAAATGTTTTAAGTATTAATTAAAGACATTTTAGAGGTTTGAAATAATTTTACAATTGGTTTTAATTAGTTTTTATAATTTAATGAAATATTTATCAAATAAATTAAAACATTAACAACGTAATTATTTGTAATGTTGTATTTAAGAAATATTTTTACATAGTAGTCAATGACCGCAGTTGGGTACGTCGGATCTCCGAAGTGAAGCAACCAATGGCCGATAGGAAAATCGTGGGGCCATTGACAATCTGTCTGCTCCAGGTACCATGTAAAGCTGTAATACCTGTCCCATGGTCGAATAGTTGGCGACTAAACCGGTTGCCTCACTCAGAGCAATCTAGGTGAAGAGGTGTGTGGACACCAAGCAGGATGAAAAAAAACCTAGCAAATGGCGGATGAGCTCTTTAGAGCCAACGGCCATCCATACCTGGAGAGGAGATAGGCGCCACCAGGTTACTTGCCTACTGAGACACTCAAATATATATGCAAAACCAAGCCATATGCTTGTGCATAATTGAGTGCACACACGGCCCAAAGGCTACGGTACCAAAAAAATTTAAATTAATATTTAAACGCAATAAATTTAAAGTTTAAAATGACGAATATCTAAATATTTTTAAATTAAATAAATAATAAATTTTATTGAAAAAGGAGGAAAGTTATTCAAATAATAATAAATAATTTAATAATAATTGTGTCAGTGCTCCTAACAAATATTATGAATATAGCTTCCAAATATTAAATTAAAAAACATTTTGGCAAATAAATATAAAAATAAATAAATATCTTTAACAAATAATTTCTTATTTTTAAAAATTAGAAAAAAAAATCATATTTCATTTATTTTCAAATTAATCATAGAAAAAATATTAAGAAAAACCTGAGGCTATTTTGGTTAAACATGAATTTTAATTTTCTACAAAATAAGTGTCCTTTTATTTTAGAAAACTATAATTAAATTTATTGTCATTTTTCTTTCAAATGATGAAAATGATTATATTTTTTTGCGAATCGTCTTTGTACTTCTACGCTTTTTAATGACATTCGCGTCTAAAGTCTCTTCATATTTTCAAGCTTCTTTGACAAAAGCTTTCACGTCTAAAATTAATTATCTTTTAAAATGGTTATCTTAACCTAGTCAATGCGGTGAACATTACAAATCTTAGTAAAAGATTAAAGGTATAGTCATAAATATAATGGGGTATATAATGGAAAATCTCCCTTTTTTATTAAAATCTTTTTGAGTAAAAAATTTTATCTACTTTTTCATTATTAATAAACCCATTAGAACACTGAACAAAGTAGATTTTTATTAGAAGAGTGGGAGTTATAATGATTCTTTTTCATTAAGAAGGACACAATATAAATTATATAAATCAGCATTTTAAACATTATTTGAAAGAAGGAAAACCGCTGAACATTATTTTATTTTAAAAAGTCTTAACATCATCATATAAAAATGAGAACTATTCTAACTTTCTCAAGTCACTGAATCGTATCATTTCATCCACGCGACAATATAACAATAGGGTCATTAAAAGAAGGAGATAGTTTATCTTTATCGCTAGAAGAAATAAATAATAAATAAAATAAAAGGACTCGATTTTGTATTGAAGTAGGTAATAATTTAATAACCTTTGTTAAGTGTTCTTTAAATTTTGTCATTCCCTGTTTCAAGTCAACGGAAATCTATTGAACAAAACTAACTTAAGAAAATATTATTAATTCATAAATGTCAGATTTTTGAATGTTCAATTTTAATATATTTATGATAAAAACAAAAGAAATTGTAACTACAGTATTCCAAGGACGAGTCTTAAAATTTCATCATACTAGCTTCTTTCAAGTTTGATTTTATTGAACTTTATCAAATGGTTCATCCGTTAAAAGGAATACAATCTGCAAGTAATTCTATAAGAATCGATAAATATCTCATATAAAAAGCATGAAGCAATCCAAACGTTATAAGATTATTAAAACTTCATCATTATAAAATCGACTTATAAAACATTTATAGATGAAATCAGTGTTCCTCAGAACAGTCTTTAATATAAAAATTACTCTAACTTCACAAATGTTCATCATGTTCTTTGACATAAGGAAAAATTTATATTTAGAAGTAAATGTCGAATACATGCTATTTATTATTTTCATTCTAAGTTGTACCATAAATATATTTGTAATTTTATCATTTAACTGTATTTAACAAATTTTATGTTCATTATTTTATGTACCTCTGGTGCAACGTGCAAAAAAATTCAAATTTCACTTCTCTAAAAGAAAAAATATGTATAGGTAATTTTTCGTGAATTCCACAAATTGTACATTTTCGAGGAAATGGAACATAACATTATATATATAAATGATTAAATCAAATGGTAAGTTAGCAATTAAACTCACATAACACCATTTCAACTTTAAATTTTTATTGGAAAACATTTTTCGCCACTTTGTGGCACCTTCAGTTCTGTATTTAATTAGAAAGTTATTGTTTATATAGTAAGATGACCCTTACGTCACTTTCAACTATCAAAACACTCTAATATGATTGGACGAATCACTTTACACATTTAAACTAGGTTTACAAAACTTTATCAACAGTGTTTCAGTAATTGTCCTTTCATAATTGTGATTAAAGTTACTAATCAAAACCCAGGTTTTGATTTAGTATTTAGATTTAGATTTAGTATTTAAGATTAAGATTAATAAGTATGTTGCGTTGCTACTAAATTCATTAAAATAATTATTTAATATAGTTAAGGTAAAATATAAAGCTTTTCGTTCTAGAATTGAATCTGTAGTGAAGGTTTAAAATTTATTTAAGATGTCATAATTGAACGAAGACCAACTTTACATCCATTTTACAAGAGAATGAGAAGCTTTCTTCATTTAGCTTTATTGTGTACACCAGTTATTTAATAAGTACTAATAATATACAAAAACATGAATCTTTCATCAGATGTTTTATTTTTTGGAAATAATATTGTGAGTTAAAATTTATTTCAAAAAATAGAACTTGAAAATATAATTTAAAAATGTATTATAATAAATTATAATGTTTTAAATTTCAAAGGCTAATTTCAATAAATTAAAAAAAAATAAAATTTAATGATAAAAAAATAAATAATGTAATTTATTTATCTTACACAAAAAATCGTTTTTCAAATTTTTCACCGTAAAAAAAACTAGAAACATTTTTTTTTCTAAATTTTATAAAACAATATTGGAAAATGAAAATAAATTTAAATTATAATTGTAGATTTTATCTGACAAAATTCTAAGAGAAATATTTCTCTTTTTCTTTTTTTTGAAAAAAAAATCTTTTGTCTTAATTTCAAGAAAATATGAAAAAAACTGAAGTTTATATGAAAAATATTTCTATTAAGAATATTTAAAAAAATTAATGATATAGGGCTCCAATAAGATTTAAATAATTATTATTCTTAAAAAAAATCTTATCATTTAAAAATTAAAAAAATAACGTATCCACAAATTTCAACCTGTCAATTTTCTGAGTATTTTATATTCCAGTGTGAGTACGGTTGATTGAGTCTAACCGACATGGACCCCCCTTTTTATATTGACACAATTGAAGAACGGAAACACTTGAATAAAAATAACACTGGTTTTATTTAACCACTTAAAAGATATTTTTTCGGATGACCGAGCATAATATTATAAATACTGAATAATTTTTATTCTATCAAACGCTTTTTTAAAACAAAATATTAAAAATACAAATCTAACAAAACAACATTTTTTATTTTTGTTACAAAATTATCTGTATAGCAATTAATTATTGCTATATTAAATAATAAATTTATATTTTTAAAAATATTTTTGTTATAATTTAAATATCATGAGAGCTCAAAATATTAAGGGATCTGACGAATCAAAACTTTCAATAATTATAAATAATTAAATAAACTATAATTTTCAACAAATAAATATATAATACATTTGTCTAAAATGTGGGTTTGTTTGTTTGTTTGTCGCTAACGCTATGATCGAAATGTAAAATTGCGGAGGAACTCTAGCAAATCCACATAAAGATTTGTTAATCTTGATAGCTCACGAAATGCACTTTGTTCTGACTTAATTGAATGACTGTTAAATCAACACAGAATTCGAAACAGTAAATAATAAATGATAATAATTACGATTAAAAATTAAAACAGAAACTTTCAAAGACGAATATTCAGCTCCCCTTTCATATATGACGGGTCTTTTTCTAGTATATTATAATTAATTCAGATAAAATAAGATATCACTAAAACGGGAATGTGAGATACAGGGAGAAAATTTTATTAAAAAAATTGTGATGCTTTTACATAGAGTTTTTTTGTGTTCTACATTTCTTTCTTTTTTAAGTCATAAAATATTGTTGCAGTGGATACTAGAAAGTGGTACAATTCTCCTAATTTATATTGTTACGTTTGTGGATATTTTACTAATATTGATCACGGAAAGACGCCGACATCACTATTAGAAAAGCTTATTAACTTTATATTGATTCAAAAATAGATGAAAAACAATTGATACCATACATCATTTGCTCCATTTGTTCTACTTCTTTGAAAGGCTTATTGAGTAAATCACCAAAACACAAGTCAATGTCTTTTAGAGTTCCAGCCATATAGTATAAACCCACAAATCATGCCACTGTTTGTTACTTTTGCATGACATTTTTAAAAGTATTTTTTTTTTCAAAACTCGTAAATTTGTATTTTATCACAACATTGAATCAGTAGTAAAACAAACTACATACAACCCTGTAAACTACCCAGTTTCAGATTCTCCTGATTCGTACTCCATTCATTCAATTTATTCTTCAGAGAGTGACTATCAAGTAAACCCAAAAAGAACTAATGACTCCGATGATGACTACATTTCTGATAGTAATGCAATCAATTTAGTAAATAATGCTGAATTTTCACACCTTATACGTGATCCTGCTTTGACAAAAGGACAGAGGAGCTTCTTTCTTGACAATTAAAACAATAAATTTTATTAGCTCTTGGTGCAAAAATGTGCAACTTTCACTTCAGACACTAAGAGCTTATGCTGCATTTTACCCCTGATGATAACATGCGCTTCTGTAGTGATGTTAAAAATCCCCTAGACAATCTTGATCATGAACATCAAGTCAAGAACTGGCGTCTCTTTATCGATACAACAAAAATGAGCCTAAAGTATGTGCTGTTACCATTAATTTCAGTTACTTCACGCAGTTAAAATAGACTTCAGTAATGATAACATAAAAATAAAACGCAATAATAAGAAAGGAAGAATGTGAGAAGACTTGAAAGTAATTGCAGTCTTATGAGTCTACAACCCGAGCTAAAGATACACATTATCACAAAAGGATTTCGAATATTAGAGATAACATGGAACCACGTCTAAAAATATTTTGCATGAATCTCCATTTCTAAAAAACGACATCATATTGCTACTCATACCTTTCAAGTTGGATCTAATGAATAATTTTGTAAATGTTTTGTATAAAATGAGTGATGTCTTTACATATCTTCATTCCATGTTTTAATATAAATACATGCGGTGTATCACAAAGTAAAGTACAAATACAAAAACCACTACAATTATATTTTATTATTTAAATTTAAAATTATTAAACATAATAATATAATATCTTTTTAAAAATATAAATAAATAAATGTTAAAATATAAAATAAAAGTTTTTATTGATAATAATATTTTATTGTTAATATTAAATAGAACATGAAAGAACGAATAATAAGTAAATTTTATGTGTGATAATTTCGAGGAACTATAAAATAAATAAAATAAATATTTTTTTCTCATTTGATTCATAGAGATCAAAAACACCCCCCCCCAAAAGAATCTTCCCCGATGAATTGATTCTTGTTTTATCGACATTTCATTTCTATGTTTTATTATAACAGATTTTTATTTATTATTTTCATCATTGTTTAATGAGAACGAAATTAATTTTAATAGAAAAATATTTAATTTAAAATATTATTCGTAAATTTTTAGAAAATAATTTTAATTAAAATAAAATTAATATAAGTGAGATAAATATATTTTCCTATTTAAATAATAATGAAATATAATATATGAATTTATAATTTAAAAAATATAAGTTGAATTGAATCTAAATAATTTGAAAAAAATTTAAATTTAATTTAAATTAATGGAATTTAATTATTTAAATATATATTAATCAAAATATAATTTATATAAAATATAAACAGTATTGTATTATAATATTTTCCTGAGAAAGAAGGATAAAAGAGCCCCTGCCGTTCATTAATTCCCAACTAAATTGCTGTAACGAAAACTATAAATAATTTACATATTTATAATCAATATTATTGTCATATTTGTCTCGGTATTTGTCTTTCCTTCTTTGTATTCGCAATTAAAACCATTGTTTGCTTTTATCTTTTTTCTAATATGTATTAATAATATGGTATTTTTAACGGGTTATTTACTTAGAACGCTTCATTTGTATACAAATATATCTAAAAGACAATATTCTTCAAAGACGTTTTATATTATTTCTTATTTCGAAAATATAATTTGATTAAAGCTTTTTTAATACAACTATTGGACATGTTTCGATTTTTAAAAAAATCATCATCAGCAATTTTCTATTGAATTGTTTGAATAATACAATCTTA